>JAPXFQ010003005.1:0-256074 GCA_028564705.1 Apricaphanius iberus
CCCCCGCCGCCGCCGCAGGCAAGGAGGACCCGCAGCCAACCGACGGACAACACACGCCGCCGCCACCCCGGACCAGTACCCACCGCCAACAACCCGGCCCGCCTCCACACATCCACACGCCAGGGAGCCACAGCAAGAGCCACAGCGGATGTACGCCCTCCCCAGGCCGCGCCCAGCCGGCACCTGGACATCCAGATCTTCCAGCTCCAGGGTCCAGATCCCGCCCCACGTGGGGCGCCAAGATCAGGGGCCCAGCCAATGCCGGACAGCCCCACCAGGCGAACAGACCAGCCAGCTGAAGTCCTGGAACCGGCAGGAGGACTGGGCGCCAGGCACGGTCCCCACCGATCCACCGGACGGCACCAACCTATTCTACAACCCCGGCACCCCCATAAGAGGTGCCCCAGTCAATCCAAGGAGGACATCGGCCCGAAACAGCGGCCGCCCGACACACCGGACCACCCAGGACCCGCCCGACATGCACCAGGACCGAGCCGGGCCGCAACCGGGACCCCCAGCCCCATGCATCGAGAGTCATCATCAACCAGCGGGCAGGAGCAACCATCACCGACGGGGAGTGACGGGGAGGGAAGAAGATGCATCAGGCCAGAGAGCAGCCAAACACCCAACCTGACAGGTAGACATAGACAGACAGAGACACTCATACGTACCCTCCCTCTCATGTGTACACATTCTTACAAATACAGGACATACGAAAAAAGGACGCTATACCCTCATTCATACCCCCCATACGTACACTATACTCCATACTCCCAGGCCCAGGGACAGACGCCCCAGTAGAGAACCCTGCCCCTGCACCCAGGAGACAGACCCCTTTGCCCACCAGGACGGGGACAAGTAGACCGCCAAGGCCCCACACCGGCAAGAGCAGCCCACCAGCCCAGGACCCCGACCAGACGGCGTGATGTTCTATCCGGGCCCTCAGTGTCTAGATGCGTTTAACCAGTGGGCGCCACACCGCCAGGTCCCTACATGTGCGTTCCCTGTAAATGTTGCAAGTGTAGTGTCTAAATTGCTCAATAAAATCGGGACCCAGGCCGCCACCGGGTAGCGAAGACGGAAGCTCCATCCCGCACCCCAGTGACGTGCCCACGTCCCAAGGCCTTGTGAATGGTAGAATGAAGGAGCAGGTGGACAGAGGCATGGGGATGGGGAGAAAATAACTGGGGTGACCATTGCCAACCCCAGGGAGCCAGCTCCCCTGCTGACTCCAATAGGCACCCCCGTTCGGCCCGATCCACCAGGGGTGGGAGGCCCCAGCACGTCCAGTCGGGGCCCACGGCAGCGGTACCGCCGAGCCCCATGGGGGCCCCGGCAATCCACCAGCCCCCATGCCAGGGGCATACCTAAATCCTCCCCAACATTCACACTGCTAACAAAACACATGTCACTAGACACCCAGGTTGAGTTTAGCCCCCCCTCACCCTCAACGCCCTCCCCCCTCCCGTCCCAAGCGCACCCCGTTAAAAAGAGCGCCTGTGCTAGATGGTAAAAAGCCTCCCCGCCAATAAGAGACGCCCCAGGCACCGCCAGCGTCCGAGGACCCCCGGGCCGAGGCCGGAACCCGGCGCACCACCGACTCGGGTACCCCGGACATGCCGCGCCAGGCCCGTGAGCAGACCGAAGTCCCGGGCGGCCAATCCCCAGGCCGACATCCTCCAGCCTTGCTACTACCGCCCGATGGCCGGGTGGCAACAGAACCCAGCACGTCCACCCACCAGCCCACACCCCACCAACTGGTCAGTCACCGTGGAGGCCGACCAACACCGGCCAGAGCCCCCCACCCCAGCACCCCCGCGAGGGCTAAGACCAAGACCCAGGAGCCATGTCCAGTGTCAATATAGCCGATCGGGCCCGGAGACGCCGGCCACCCGCCACGGCCTCTCGCCGACGCCCGGACGCGGCAAGCGGCCACCGGGGAGCAAGCGACAGGAACCAGCCCGGGGAGATGGAAAGGGCAGCAGCGCCCGCCAACCACCGGCCGACCACAGCCCCCCCCCAGCCGGCACCGACGGCAGCGCCCCCCCCCGGCCAAGCCCCGCCAGGGCCCCAGCCGGGGGGCGCGCCGCCCCAGAACCCCGAGCCCCAGGCCCAGTCCAGACCCCCCCAGAGCAGCACAGCACCAGGCCAGTAACCCGTGTCCGCCAGCACGACCCCTCTAAGGCGCCGCATGCAGCCACTAGGAGTCACCACACAAAGACCCCAAAGTCCCACCCCAGGCGAGGGTCTCGGCACCTATCGCCGAACCGCAAGCGGACCCACCCCCAAGGACCTCCCCGCAGTCACCACCAACCCTTAAGCTCCACATCGGCAACCGTGTCCCACAGAACGGAATCAAGGGCCCGACCCCACTAGGTGATGGAACTGATCAAGGGTGACCAGAAAGATTGATCAGATGTGGAGGCAGATGCCGTTTCTAGACCAATGTAATCCAGAAGGAGATCTCTATATTGATTAATATTCAGAGTATTTTTATTTTTCCAGTTCAAGAGGATATTTTTCTTAGCGATGCATAAGGCGATGTAAAATAATTGCATAGACTTTGTATCCATGGTAACTTCATCTATATTTCCCAGCAAGCAAACTCTGGGAGCAGGTGTGATATTACATTTCAGACACTTTGATAGATCTTCACATATCTGGTACCAATATTTCTTAACAGGTGGGCAGAACCAAAGAGCATGAATATAATTGTCTGGTAGATTGCTTGTACATTGTAAACAGGTATCAGACGGCGTATAACCCATCTTGAACATCCGTTGCCCTGTATAATGCACTCTATGAAGGATTTTATATTGTATTAATCGTAGATTAGGATTCTTAAGAAATTTGAAGGTTCTTAATGAAATTTGAGACCAGAGGTTTTGGTCTATTGAGATGGACAAGTCCATCTCCCATTTTGAAATAGGAAGGCCTATTGATTCATCTATTCTATTTAATGTTTTGTATATTTTAGATAGCAGTTTGGGAGGGTTAAGATTAAGGAAGTCTAAAACTTTTCCTGGAATTTGTAAATCAACTGTATTGAGCCTAAATTTATTTTTTATAATTGATTTAATTTGTTGGTATTCTAAGAATTTATTCTTGTTAATTCCGAATTGTGTAACCAATGTATTAAAGGGGATAAAGTCTGTTCCATCAAATATATGCTCCAGGTATTCAATTCCTTTACAACTCCAGCCTGGAAAGTTAATCATGCATTTTTTTTGTAAGATATCCGGGTTATTCCAGATGGGTGTACGCCTGCATGGGACTAGTGAGGTCTTTGTCATTTTAAGAAATTCCCACCAAGCTGTCAGAGAGGAGCTGATATTTATACTTTTGAAACATTCATTTTGTTTTATATTTGAGCTAACAAAAGGTAGATCTGAAAGTTTTATCTTATTGCATAGTGTCTGTTCTACATCTACCCAGCACTCATCGATATAACTGTGTTTTACCCATCTTGATGTGTATTGGAGTCTGTTGGCTAAGAAATAATGACGAAAGTTTGGTAGGTCTAGACCTCCTTTATCTTTGGACTTCTGTAGTGTTTTTAAGCTGATACGTGGGGGTTTATCTTTCCAAAGAAACAGAAGAGTCCAGAGATCTAAACCAATCAGGTGATGGTTTGCTTGGGATCATTGAGAATAAATAATTGATTCTAGGCAAAACCATCATTTTTATTGTAGCTACCCTTCCAATAAGTGATATTGGAAGGGATTTCCATCTTGCCAGATCATCTTCCACTTTTTTTAAAAGTGGGACGTAGTTTAGCTTAGATAAGTCTGCCAGTCTTGGTGAGATATGGATACCTAGATATGTAATATTTCCCGACCGGAGCTGTAAAGCAACAGGACTCTGGTAAGAACAGTTGATAGGAAGGACTGTAGATTTTAACCAATTTATGGAATAGTCTGAAACTCTTGAGTAAGATTTTATTAACTCAATTACCTGATACAAGGAAGTTTGTGAATGCTGTAGAAAAAGTAGTACATCATCTGCGTATAAACTGATTTTATGTTCTATTTTGTTGCATTGTATACCTTTAACATTATTATTTTGCCTGATTGCTGCTGCTAATGGTTCAATAAAAATAGCAAAGAGGGAGGGAGAAAGTGGACATCCCTGCCTGGTACCTCTCTGAAGAAAGAACCTTGATGATGTTTGATTATTGGTCCTAATACATGCTGTTGGTGAGCTGTATAATATTTTTAACCAGTTTACAAAAGAATTACTGAATCCGAATTTATTTAAGGCTGCAAATAAAAATTTCCAGTTAACTCTATCAAATGCTTTTTCTGCATCTAAAGATAATATATTGGTTTGGACGTTTTTACAGTGGGAATAATCTATTAAATCTATTAATCTACGTGAATTTGTGGAAGAGAGCCTACCTTTTATAAAACCTGTTTGATCAGGGTGGATTATTAGAGGTGTTATTTTCTCTATCCTTCTTGCAAGAGCTTTGCAAATTATTTTCAGATCCACATTGATAAGAGAAATGGGACGATAACTGGTAGGAGACATAGGGTCTTTTCCTGGTTTTAATAGAAGATTGATGTAGGCAGAATTCATGTTTGGTGGTATTCGACCATTTTCCTTTGTTTCCTGTAACATTTTGTAAAATGTTGGTGCCAGAATATTCCAGAATTCTTTATAGAACTCTGCTGGAAATCCATCTGGACCTGGAGCTTTATTATTAGGCATAGATTGGAGGGCCTCCTGGAGTTCAGACACTGTTAGCGGTGAATCCAGGGCCTTTGCTTGACTGTCTGAAAGTTTAGGAAGAGTTATTTTATCCAGAAATTGTACAATATCATTATTTGAAGGGTTTATCTCTGGTGTGTATAACGTCTCATAAAATTCTTTGAAAGTGTTGTTTATTTTTTCAGGGTCATATATTATATTCCCAGTTTTGTCTTTGATTGCAGATATAGTTGTTTTTTCTTTATTTATTTTTAACTGATTAGCTAAGAAGCTACCTGATTTATTACTATGTTCAAAGTTTTCTATTCTAAGTCTTTGGATTAAGAACTGCGTCCTTTTATTAATAATTTCATTTAACTCTAATTTTGCTTTCCTTATTTTACTTAAGCTCTCTTTATCCAGGGAAGGTTCTAATGATTTAATAGTTTCTTCTAATTCCTGAACATGTTTATTTTCTGTTCTCTTTTTATTTGATGAGAATGAAATTATTTTACCTCTAATCACAGCTTTCCCTGCTTCCCATAGAGTGGATGGCGACATACCAGGGAGATCATTAAATTCCATGTATGAAGCCCATAATTATTTGTTTCAAATTAAGTGCGATGTATTTTTTTCTTACCTTAAATTCATTTCATTCTTTTTATTTTTAATGTCAGATGTTCACCTTTCTAAGTTTCTATGATCATATTTTTCATATCTTTCAACACAAGTTTTAATTTCTCAATGTTTTATTGTGTCACAGCCCAAGTGAGAGAACTTTATACATATTATTTAAAGATCTGTGGTGTTCTGGTACCCAGTAGCTGTGAGAAAATGAGAAAACACATACTTGCTGATGTTGCAACTGGAATTCCTGATGTGGTTTGACAGGGCAGCAGCGACCCATACACTGTTAAGGGTTGCTCTGCATGTTGTCCATAATCTGCCATTTTCTTTTCCACTCCCTGCTGCATAATATTGTCGAAGGGAAGTGGATGTGTTATCTGGAAGCTTCTGCATGTGAAACGCATCAGTCTAAACGTGCAAGTAAAAGTTGATTCATCATCTGTCTTTACATGCATTCAATTCAAATTCAAAAATACTTTATTGATCCCAGAGGAAAATTAAGTGTTGTTTTAGCTCATTGCTAATATAATTATTATTATAATATATAATAATTAGCATGCCTGTATTCTAACCACTAACTTTTTACAGCCATGAGAGGCAGTAAGATTTTAGGTTTGAATATTGTACTTACACCTGAAAGGGGGAAATGAAAATTTTACATAGAAGTCAAGCACCAGGACACCAGAAAATACGGAAACGAACGTGACATCACCTGTTCTCCAAAAACATCTCGAACATAAACATAAGCTTTAACTCATGCACTGACAACTTCATAGGATAAAAACTATTTTTTTCCTTTAGCAATTAGATATAAGACGGGATAAGACCAAACTGTAAACTATACATCTGTTTAAAATATATCTGATCACCCAGTGTCTGGGCGCAGTGGGAAAAACAATTACAGGAGAAAATAATTGATCTATTCTTTTAAAACAAAGATAATCTTTAGAGAGTAGACATTTGAGCCTGTCTTTAGTAAATGATATTAGCAATTAGAATGGCTAGCGCTGTTCTGACTTTACTTAAAGCTTTAACTTATTTCACTTTGGATGTACATGCTTGATGCTCCTCTCTTGCTGTTGGCTGTTTAGGGCATTCTCCCTTCTTATCTCCGGTCCTCCTGTGTGTATCAGAACTGAACCAGAGTTTATCCACCTGTTCCTCAGGATTTTTTTTGTTGGTCCTAAAAGTCCACTCAGAACATGGAAAGAAACTGTTTGAGTTTTGCTGCTTGCAAGCCAGGACAAAGTAAACAGATCTAGGTGGGAAAACTAACGTTAAGTGATTTCCAGAAAGCTTCTTGCGTTTTAAAATGCTGCATGTTCAATGACAGGTTAAAATCTCAACAAAATGAATCAGACCATCTCTACTGAGCTCTGCTTGGCCTTCCTGAGCCTTAATGAACTACAGACATGTCTTCACATTTACTTTGAAATATCATCTTTCCTCTCTAAGCTTTTCATTTAAAACATTCCCCCAACACTTCAACATGTAAGTTTGATAGAACATTTTTCAAAGCAGTTTCAGGAAAACCTGTTCTGAAATTTAGAAGCTTTTTAAAAAAAAACCCACAATCAATTTACAGCTCACTGTTATGTTAACACATTATGATGACATCCTGCTGGGATTTGCAGAACATCCAGTCTCATCCCAACAGAAAGACAGAGGGATCAAAAAGGTAACAGTAATGAAACATCCTCTTCCGTGGTCAACAGGATATTTATATGACCCAGATTGGACTGGACCGAACTGTATGAAAGCTGGACCAACTTCTGGCTCATTCAGGTAAAGAAGCGAATAAGTAAAACCAGTGGAGGAAGATATATCATAAGCAATTACCTAAACTGGGCGCTGTTTGAGGCAGCAGCAAATACCATTCTAATTTGTGATTCAGAGCATTTCAGAATGCAGAGGGAGGTCTGCTTTGCAACACGAATATGTTTCTGAACTTCAGAAATAACTTGAATATAAATTTGTGTAGTTTTGGCAATGAGTCCAATTAATCTCTGCTGTTTTTAACTCAGTTTCCCCATTAAACGTCTTTTCTTTGAAAGCGTCTGTGCTAGTTATAATTCACCTTGTGTTACCAGAGAAAATGCTTCCTAAAATAAGCGTAGAAGCTCACACATGAAGTTTACGCCTCAGGTTTAGTTATCACACAGTTACTGGAGCATTTGGCAGTAACCGTAAATAAATAAAAGTTACCAGATCAGTGGCAGGTTGTTCATTGCACCGCTCGGCTTTAGTCTAAATTAAATTAATACACTTCATAATACCATCAATAAGACAACATCTATGCAGAATCACACGTACACATTACATCACCCTCAATAAAGACTGGTCTAGCAACTCTTAATTTCTGGGTAATTTAAAATCAACATTCAGATTATGGATCAGATTATTGAAATATCAAAAATAAATGCAAATTGAAAACAGTCAAAAAAGTTTGAACAACACCACCAAAGTATGATATGTGACCTTAAAAGAGTTTTTCCGATAAAGTCGCCATTTCATATAAGACACCAAGAGGTGAACTAAGCTAACAATTCAACAAAAATCAAAAAAGTAAAGCAATATGTTTGTTTAGGAGAAAATGCAACAGCAAAACAATTAAACATGTTTGTGCAGCTGCACATCCACATTAGTTTCACTATAATTACAGTGGATCAGAATGTATTTTTCAATTTGTAGCATTTTTTGCCATTTTATTTTGTCACCATTGATTTAAATGAATGTGGCAAGGTACACAACAAGCGCCCAGGCAGGATTTGATCTTCAGTATCCCAGCTGAGAGTCATGCAGATTTACCAGCAGCCAAAGGAAAATCCCCTTGGCCAAGCAGCCAGGGCTCACCATCAGTCAGAGGCACAGTAATAGGGCGCCATGCTGTCATACAGTACATAGTAAGCAAGGCAAGGCAATTCTATTTATACAGTACACTTTCAACAACAAAGGAATTCATGGTGGTTCACATGATTTGGTGGTAAAGAAACCAAACATATGATAAAAGCATAGAAAGTAAAAATAGCAATTAGAAATAAAAAAATGCAAAGCATAACATACAAAAAGCCTAAAAAAAAAAAAAATTAGAGAAAGTTAAAAAAATAAATAAGAAAAAAAACAAAATACTTGCACTCACCAACATAGATCTCCACATCGCCTGGTTATTTGAAAATAAAATACATCCATTTTTCTTTTCTCAAAAAGAACTCAATGATTCATTCCATGTTGTCTAATTATATTATAAATTGGAAGCATATATATAGTAAAGAGAATCGGTCCAAGCACAGAACCCTGTGGTACTCCAAAGGTAACCCTTGAGTGTGAAGAAGATTTATCATTGACATGAACAAACTGGAATCTGTTGGACAGATATGATTTAAACCAGCCTAGTGTTTTCCTTTATTCCTACATGTTTGAGCCTTTCTAAGAGAATATTATGATCGACTGTGTCAAAAGCATCACTGAGATCTAAAGCTTGGTTTATGCTTGACGCATCCGCGTGGTCCGCATGGCTCCACGCGGCCGAATTACGTCATTTCAGCAACCATGCCTCTCCGCGACACCGCAGAGACCCACATTTCCGCACCACGCACCTAGGAAAATTTTTAACAACGCGGACGGTCCCGCGCGGAAAAACATGGCAGAGTTTGGTAAATACAAACATCTTTATGATTCGGCCGATAGTGATCACTGTGATCAACTGTGATTTAATGGACAACTGGACAGTCTCCTTTTTCGTGTTTTTTCCTAAGTAAGCAGCATAAAAGTTCTGCTTTGTTTAAGCTTATGGGTGTCATGTTGTTGTAAACAACTTTTACTATGGTGTAGTGTTGTATGCATGCTGTAGAGCCCTACGCTGCCCCCTACAGTCCTCAAGAATATTGGTTCTCAGCAGGGACAAGCCGCAAAAAGTATAAACGCTACTAGAAGGCGTCTCGGCCAGTTCCGCACGTGTCATTTCCGCGCGGAATGTACATGCGTCAAGCATAAACCAAGCTTAACAAGACCAGAACAGTCGCAAATCCATTATCTGAGGTCATTAGAATATCATTAGTAACTTTTACCAGTGCTGTTTCAGTGCTATGATCAGCTCTAAAACCTACCTGAAATTCCTCAAACAGGTTGTTGCTGTTTAGATGCTTACATACTTGATTAGCAACTATTTTCTCAAGAATTTTGGATAAGAAAGGAAGGTTAGATATAGGTCTGTAGTTAGCTAAATCATCTTGATCCAGGGAGGGTTTCTTAAGTAAAGGTTTAATTACATCAACCTTAAATTCCTGAGGCACATATCCATTTATTAAAGATAGATTCATCATGTCTAGGATAGGGCCAGTAACCAGAGGGAACACTTCCTTAAATAATTTGGTTGGTATTGGTTCTAACATACAAGTTGAGGCTTTAGATGAAACTAATATTTGTGATAACTTCTAAAGTTCAACAGAATCAAAACAGTACAGACATAAACAGTGTTCTACAGTTCTCTCTGATACTGTCTCAATTACTGAAAGAGAGTTAATCATGTTTTGGAGAATGCCAATTATTTTATTTTTAATAGAAATAGCTGTGCTTATGAAGAATCCCATAAAGTCGACGCTGCTGAGAGCTGGGAGAATAGTTGGCTCAACAGAGCTATGACTTTGTGTAAGTTTGGCAACTGTACTAAAAAGAAACCTAGAATTGTTTTTGTTTGCCTCTATAAAAGATGAAAAATATAATGTTCCAGCTTGTCGAATGGTCTTTTATAAAAAGGTTATTTTTAACATGAATGGAGGAAATTCTTTCAAATTTATTACATTATTTTCTGATGAGGCTGTACTATAATTACATTTTCTTTCAGGTCTGGGATGGTCAGCCAAAATAACTGTAAAAGTTATCCAAAAATGTTCAGAAGTGTCTGGATTATGTGAGAGGACTCTTACGGTGCTTACGCGCCGAACACGATAGACATGAGCAGAGAGTCAGGGTTACATGTAGAGTTAATGGAGCAGCGCGATGAAGTGTGACTTGGAATCCTGTAGCACATCAGAAGCAGATTTGCGTCTCGGAAAAGCTTTTCTGCCTAATTTGCGCGACCAAGTAGCACGGCTGTTGCTATTCAGAAGCGACTGAAAATACACGCTGCATTTTATGTGGTGCATTTTGTGCATTCGTGCTTATCGCGTCTGCTGCAGAAGTTGGAGAGATCTCCACTCCAGCTTCAAGTCGCACTGCTAAAACCAATCAGCTGACAGGTGTCAGTGATGCTGGGACTGACTGAATGGAGTCACAACAACATCAGGACATGTAAACTGATAAACACTGTGGCTAATCACCCCGATAACACCAGCTGGGGTGTTTATGGATTCCTCCGCCACAGCTCGACTGGTAGCTCTCCAAATCTCCACTGCAATTTCATTTTCATTTCTGCTTTTCATTGATTATTTTGTTTTACCATTTACTTTTCATGCTTTTTAATTTTGTGATAGATTTTGGTAAACGTTCTTATTTTTAAATGCTCTATATAAATAAAACTGACAGACACAAAAATAAGGCTGGATTCAAAGTGAACACATCAAATCCTACAAATATTGAAGATTGTGGCTGTAAAATAACAGTCAAATAAAGTGAAAGCGGTATGCTTAAAAGACTGTAATATGTCGTTTGCATTCATGTTGATCCGTCTGTCTGTCTATTTATTTTTGTCCTTTAATCCTTGATTTTAGAAACAAAGACTAGACATTAACAACTAGGTTGATTTGTTGTTTACTGCTTTATGTTGGCACCTGTTCAAGCCCACATCAACAATAATCAATGCATAATACAGTAAGTGACTTCATCTCTTTTCTGCCTTTGTGCTGTAAATTAGAGACTCTTCCAACTGTATAACCGTCCTGCAAGCCCACCTATTCTTTGCATTCGTACCTCTTCCCCAGACCAACCGTGTGTGTGTGTGTGTGTGTGAACGTTGGCCTGCATGAGTGTGTTTCTACGTGTGTGGGAGTGTAAGGGTGAAGTAGGACCACTCTGTGTGGGCTGAACGGTGCTCGGGCTTTCTGTGCTGCCGTGTTAATAGGCCTTTTTCTCCCCTCAGCAGGACACAGAGAGCTGTCATTTACATGGAGGTAATGGAGTGATGGAGAAGTGGATGGAATGTGTGGGCGTTTGATGATGGTGATGATGATGAGGTCCTAGCACCTCTCCTTTTCCTTCTTTTCATTTTTCCCAGCTCTCTCTCTCTTCTCCTCTGTCTCGACTCAGGTCTCATTCTCTCTCTTTCCAACATTACTCATCAAGCGGCTGTGACTGCTGCCGAGCAGAATCATTTCAAAGACCGGCAGGTAAACATGAAAAGTTTATTCACGTCTGATCCTGTCGAACAAACTGACAAAGGTAATAGAATTAAAAGTATTCTCTCAGATCATATTAATAATCGTTTGATAATCAAAGGATTTTTTTGTCTTGCTTGGCAGCAGCAGTAAAGCCTGAGCACCATCCAAACACATGGAAGAATGAATTCTCTCAGTGGGAGAGTAAAATAGCCTGTGTGGAAAAGAAGGCAGTGTTCCAGCCAAGCTGCTACCATGAATATCGTTGTGTTAGTCCAATGACAAGAATTTCTCTGAAAGCATCTCTTTGTTTTTTTGTTTTGTTTTTTCTGTTGGAAACTTTCTGATGTCTAAGGTCTGAGTATGTAGAAGATGCTTCGAAACTGAAGCAAAACTACAAATTATATAATATAATACTTGAAAGGATTAATAATAGTATCAATCTTTTTTTTAAATAAACTGTGCAGCTGAGAATTTATGTAATAAAAAAATTAGAAGGCACTTTTTCATATTTTCATACACATGAAATAATATTTTCTCATTTAAAATATGCAATTTCAAAGGTCTGTGTCCTTGTCTAGGCAAAGTAAATTCTTATAACCAATAATATCCATGTCTAAATCAGTCTTCAGAAGAAGTCCTTATGCAACTATCACAGCTTTTTAGGGAAGATGATTAAAAAAAAATTAGACTTTGAAAGAATTCTGTCTTTATTCAAGTCAAAAATCTGACATTTTCCTTCAGAAAGTAAGTTCTCCTTCGGCACATTTCACATTACTTTCCACAATAAACATATATTTCTAAGATCTATTTTGTGATTAGATCTGGTAAATGTACCAACCGTTTTATAAAAATTCATTGATAATTATTTTGAGTTTCAATATAATTGAATAAAGGATTAATACCATTAAAGATTCAAGAAGTGTTTTTATAAATGGTATTGCCTTCAGCACCCACTTAGAATGAGACCAATATAACACTAATGGAGGCTGGACTTAAATATTCTTCACAACTTCCAGATGCTTTAAGACAGAATTTTTAAATAATGAAACATTTTTGTTGTTGAAACATTTAGTTTTAATGTCTGATTTTGAGCTGGAATTAGGGTAAAAGCTGCAGAGATCACAGCCACTAACAAGGGGACAATTGTAGAGGGGGGCCCAGAACTGGGCCCTCCAACATTGGTCAAGAATAGTGTATCAAACAGGTCTGTTTGTGAAGAAAATCGTAAGAGTAAAAACATTTTCTGCTTTTCTTTTTCCAAACTGTCCTTAGGCTACCGGGGTCTGGAATGCCCCCACCAAGATTCCAATGGTTTGGCCAGTGACAAAAATTCTGACTTTCAGATTATAAAGGTGTTTCAGTGAATTATAAAATACCAAATGCGTTACAGCTATAGAGAGGAAAATATGAAGCCTCAATCTGTCCCACATTTCTGGGTATGTCAGTCTGATATAATGATTGGGCACCATGACGGTCACCTAACGAACTGCAGGTACCCCCTACCTTTGGTTCCCTCTCCTATCAGCATCATGGGCAGCGTTCAGAGGCTGGTCAACAGTCATAACTGTGTTTTGTAACTTGCTTTAGACTGACGTTCCTACCAGGCGGATTTTCCCTGCTACACCTCAACACTTGGCTTGGAGCTGTTGGTGAGCATCTGTGGATGAAATGAAGAAACTGCTGTAGAACCTGTAGAGGCATCTTTCCAATATTATGGCCCTCACCTCTGGAACAAGCTGCCGGAGGACCTCAGGGCCGCAGAGAACCTTCATGTTTTTAAAAGCAGGCAAAGACTCAGCATTTTAGCCAAGTTTTTAACTGATTATTTATTATTGTCTGTATAATTACTCTACATGTTATACTTGTTTATATTCTATCAGCTTCTTACTACTTAGTCATATCATTTATATTCATATAATCATAATACATTAGGGGTCAGTTTTATTCTGCAAGGTTCTTTGAACTGCATATATTTGTATGAGTGGCACTTTATGAATAAAGGTTGATTGACTGATTGATTGATTGACTAAACCGGAAGGACATTTGGAAGCCTAAAATACAGGCTAATGTCATGTATGGAAAACCAAAGCGACTCAAGTCAAACATTCTAATTACCCAAAATTTATATTTACCAGCGTGGAATTTTTAACAAAACTGGAGATGCTTGTGTCAAATAAATTAAATTACAAAGAATTCATAAATAATGTTTATTTCAAATAAACAAAAAATATGTTTTTATTTACATTTTTCCTATTTTGCTTTTTTATTATGTTCTGGAGAACATCAGAAATTTATTTTGTCTCTCTACATTCCAAATCAGAACCACATAGCAGGGCAATAAAACAAAAAATACCCTATGTAACAATGTCTGTAAAAAATATTAATTGTGGGGATTTTTTGTCACTCTATGCCTTCTAAACAGGGTTTCATAAGCAAACAATGTAAATGTGTGAAATACAGCCTACACACAAAAAAATCTTAATTTTTAAGATGTATGTGGTTTTCTAAAGAAAATTTAGCAAAATGAGAAATTTCATTAAAAAATGTGAAGAAGACCTAATCGTTCCATTGTACTTACAACACAGTTTACATGCCTCCTATATTTTCTTTGATGTTCAATTTCTAAAAGATATCTAGGTTGTCCTCACATCAGAAATAACAAAAATAAACCAGCTGCATTTGAACAGTTCGAAAAGCAGCGAAACAGTAACTTTAAAAAAATCAGATATCAGAAGGCGCTGAAAAGTTGAGCTCTGTGATGAAGGGATTGTCCATAAGAAAGTTTAGGATGGTCATGATGACAGTGCATAACATCAAGTGGGTTTCACTGCACCATGTTGTCTCTCATTCACTAAATGTATGGCAATATGAGCTTTAAGTTGTGTATGAAGGTAATTCTGTCTAAGGAGCTGGCATGTAAAATAGAGGCAGATCATTGTTCTGTTCTTCTCATGAGTTTCTTTTACAGCATGAAAAATGTCTTCAACATGTTTCAATATCTTTTAAACTCAAACATATGGTGAAGGTTTTATAGAAACTATGTTACATGAAATGACTTAAAGAGAAACCCAGAAACAAAACCTATCAGACATATTATGTTCACAGCAGGTAATAATTCTGATGGGAAAAGGGGGCGCAAACACTGTTGGTATCAAGAGACACACATGGGGGACTGGGGGGAGGGGTTCTCTAGGAGAAAGGTGGTCCTATTAACTTGTCACTGACAGGAAATACTCACCACAAACCGTCTTCTCCGACCCAGAGAAAACACAGAGGCACATGCAGAGGAACCAACACTCCTCGAGCACAGCCTGAAATCTGCAATCATCACTTTCACACTCATGAGTGTTCTCCAAGTGTCGGCATCGTCGTGACAGCGAGGGGGAAATACTAATACCAAGCTGACACAAATATGACTTGCGTGTGCACATGCATGTATGCTAATGTTTGTGTTTGTGTGATTTCCCTGCACCTTGAACAGGGAATTCCCCTCAGGTTTTTTTGCTGCAGAGGGACTCTTGCTTTTGTCCCGGCAGAGAACACACCTCTCAATATGAGTACTGGAAACTTTTGTGATTCTCCGCTCACTTCCTCTCAAACCTCCTTCTCATCCAGAGCTCTGATGTCTTAGTGAGAGTTACAACTTTAGTCACACGGTCAAAAAGCAACTCTCAATTACTTCTGCAGATAGATAGATAGATAGATAGATAGATAGATAGATAGATAGGTAGATAGGTAGATAGGTAGATAGATAGATAGATAGATAGATAGATAGATAGATAGATAGATAGATAGATAGATAGATAGATAGATAGATTTAATACTTCGGGCTGCGCAATATGAAAAAGTGTGTATATATGACTGGAGTACACACTAGGTTTTCTGTCATGAATCTTTGGAGACTGGATTTTAAATAGTGAAGCTGGTAGTGTAAGGACCATTTTATATGCCTGTTTGACGTGCAGTGCAGAAAATGTGAAACAATCATTGCATTTAGATATGAACTGGAAGCATCAAAAAGAAAACTTCTTTTTTGTCTAAAATTTGCTTAACTTTCAATTTTTGACATGGGTTTTAATATTTAGACTTCTCTCAAGGATAACATCCAGATATTTGAAAAGAGTGTTATATTTTTTTCCGCCAGTAACTAAAATATCTATTATGACAATTATTTTTTAGGTTTATGATCAACGGGAACTGTGTAAAAACAGAATTACTTCATGACTTTTGCTAGTTAATGTCATGTCAACCCCAGTGCAGCTATACAACACACATACAGCATACATTATTACATTTACATCTTTACATTTCAGAGATGTAAATACCAATTAGCAGCCAGTACGCCATTTTTAACCCTCACACAGTGATGTGTTTTTCTGTGATAAGATTTAATGGACATTTTCATTTGTATGGAAAGGGTTACAGCATATTTATTTATTAGCATCTCAACACTGACTACATTAAAAGCCTTGATGAAGAGTGTTTATTTCCTACATCCAAACTTTATAGGATGTAAGAGAGCTTTGAATTCAAGGTGAAACATAAATTGTTCTGCTCTGAAATTTTCTACAGATTTCAGAGAAACTGGGAGACACCAAACAATAATTGTTGGTATCTTGACTGTTACCAGATTTAAATATTATTGTTGCCTGGCAGCTTTTGTGAAAACTACACATAGATAGAAAGTATTATTTCAGTAAATGGGAAGACTACATATCCTTTGTTAGAGTAAAGTTTTGTAATCAATTTAAATTTTTTATTCACTCGGTTTACATGTAGTAAGAGATGATTGAAGTATTGCCTCAGTCCAACTGAAGTCGAACTTTTGAAATGCATGTACAGTATATACCTTAGTCTGGTTTAAGTGAAACTGAACTGGACTTATTTTAAATGAACTAATGCACCCAAATATTGCAATTAGTAAACCATATTTCTCTGCATGTAAACTCCAACCCCGTGCTTAGCTGAGCTTTTCACAGGAAGTGATGAGATTGTGGAAATAACTACTCCGGTATAAAATAACAGGCCAGCAACAATGCGTATAACTGTGATGGAAATCTTTCAAATTAATATGAATTAATTTATTAATTACACACTGCATTCTTTTTACTTTCTTTAATGTAGAAGGTACTCTTATATCACTTCTTTTTGCTTTTCTGTTTCTTCTCAAACCCCCAGACGGTTGTGGCAGATGGACACTCGTACTAATCCAGGTTCCCAATCAGACTCACCTGATCCCTATTCCCTCCTTACCTCTGTTATTTTAGATTCAGCGGGTACTTCATTCCTTCTGCTACTGCCACTCTCAGAGTTTGTTCCTCCTCCTCTGCTGCCAAATATCCTTCTAACACATACATGACCAAAGCTCCCAGGGAAGGTCAGGGATGACCTGTCCAAGTTACTAAAGCTCCTCCTCTGTTGTCTGCTCCAGCCAGCCACCCTCCTTGAAGCAGGGAGGCTGTAGCTCAGTTGTAGAGTTGTCCAAATTGTGGGTTCACTTCCAGATTCATCCTGCTACATAATGTTGTGTCCTGGGGCAAGGCACTTCACTTGCTTACCGGTGGTAAGAGCCGGGTGGCGCCAGTCTGTTAGTGTTCCCCAGCGATCACCAGTGTGTGAATGTCTGAATGTAGTATAAAGCGCTTTGGGGTCCTCTGGACTTGATAAAGTGCTACACAAATACAGGCCATAGAAAAAAAAAATACTTTGGGGGACAAAACATCAAGACGGCGTAGGAGGTACCTAGGAGGATAGCATTGGTTTACGTTAGGAGTAGGAGGGTGCAGAGGAGTTTTGAACTTTGCCCAGCCCTGGATCCCTGTGTGATGATTTTGGCTGAACTGATTATTAAATATCAGAAAACGCCTAATGGATTGCAGCCTCATTATTGTAATAAAAAGACGATATACAAGCCTATCTTTTTCAATAATTCCATAAACTTTAAGAGGTCAAAAAACACAAAGGAACTGCAGTAAATGAAATGCATTGTGATCAATTTGGTAAAAAAAAGGAAGACAGGTGTAATAATCAAAATTGTATATTTTGATTGTATTTTACCATACTATGGAAATAATTCACATCCATTTTTTTTATTCTTTGTTTCATTACAGTCTTTTGTTAAAATCAAAAATGCTTATTTTATTTCAAATTAATTTATACTCAGCACTTTATCTTGACAGAAAAAAAACAGAAATGTAGAAATTTTTGCTAATTTTATCAAAAAAGAAGAACTGAGCCGTCCCGTCCTCATAAGTATTCATACTCTTTGCTGAGTACTGAGTAGCAGCACCCAGCCAGGAGTCTTCTTGGGAATGATTCAACACATTTTTCCCACCAGGATCTGGGGATCCTCTGCCTTTTTTCCTTACAGATTCTCTCCAGTTCTGTCAGGTTGGATTGTAACGTTGGTCATTTTCAGCTCTCTCCAGTAATACTCAGTGGGTTTAGGTCAAGGCTCTGGCTGGGCCAGTCCAGAACGGTCCCACAGTTGTTCTGAAGCCACTCCTTTCTTATTTTAGCTGTGAGCTTATAGGGTCATTGTCTTTTTGAAAAGTGAACCTTCAGCCCAGTCTGAGCTCCTGAGAACTCTTGAAGAGGTTTTCTTCCAGGAGATCTCTGTACTCTACTCTACTTTATGCTCTACTAAATTAATCTTTTCTTTCAATTATTTGTCCCTGCAGCTGAAAAACACCCCCACAGCATGATGCTCCCACCACCAGTGTTAGGCATGTTACACTAAAAAAAGTAATTAGTTATGGTTACAAATCACTTAATAAAATAAAATAAAAATAAATACATACATAATTACACACTTTTCATTAAAGTGCAAAACTAAGACGAGGAAGGAAAATCTGTCCGTTAAGTTTTACCAGATCTCTGTAGCTGTAATATTGAACACTAAACAGAGGACTATCCAACTGGTTGATTTGGTGTCATCTGGTCACATGATCTGGAAGCCACTGAAGGAAAACCTGACATATTATAGTAAAATATTAATATAGCACATTTTATCCATTCAAATGTCAAATAAATTGTTGTTAGTGGTTCTTTAGGTCTAGTAAGACATTTCAAGATTTATTTGGTATCACCCAGTCACATGATCTCCTATGGAGCTCCCAGCGTTGGTTTGTGAAGCAGACAACTTGTCTGTCTTTAAAACTAGGCTTAAAACTTTCTTCTTTGACAAAGCTTACAGTTAGAGACAGGTTAGACAGGTAGCTAGGAAGAGATAGGTTAATGTTAATAGTCAGGTAGAGTAGCTAGATAAACATAGATTAATGTAAGCCAGGTAGAGAGTGTTAGTAGCTAGGTCTCCTAGTAGCTAGGAGACAGGTTAATGTTAGTAGCTATGCTGCTTTAGGCTGTTGGAGGACATTATTAGGGTCTGTTCCTACTTTCTCTCCTACTTCTCCCCAACTGCATGATGTGCTGTCAATTCAAGCGCTAACCTGTTTTCTCTTAGTCTCTTCCTACAGTAGGTGCTCCTGACCCGCCCTGCTTGACGACCCTGACTAAGATGGCATTGCAATGGAGGAACGTTCGCCACTTCCTGCTACCAACTTCTGCATCAGTTCTGTTGCTCTTTCTGTGTCTCTGCTGCCTTCTCCAAACCCCAGACGGTCTCGGCAGATGACCGCTTATGCTGAGCCTGGTTCTGCTGGAGGTTTCTTCCTGTTAAAAGGGAGTTTTTCCTCTCCACTGTCGCTTCATGCTTGCTCAGTGTGAGGGATTGCTGAGAAGTCACGACGCAATCTTCTTTGGTTCTCTTATTCCTAGATTAAACATTGTGTTATAATAACTCTTCTTGTAAAGTGCCTTGAGATGACATCTGTTGTGAAATGGCGCTATATAAATAAACTGACTTGAATTGAATTGAACTGGAAGCTACTAAAGAAAGATCAAATTCTACAGAAACATAAGAAATATTACATATGTTATTTATTTTTTAAATAGATCTGGGTGTCATGTTTTTTGGGTGTCGAGCAACAATTTATTAATATTTTGGGGTTACTTTGTTAGTAGATCTTTTAGATATTTTCTGGGATGCATGGAGATTTATTGAACATCAAACTCTAACCAAAACCAACCCGTTCAGGAGCGAGCCTTCAACAGCAATGTATCCGCTCTATCAGCTCAGTTCTCGGTCGATGTTGGAAGGAGTCTCCATTTAATGAAACGAATGTCCATTGAATATCCAAATTAAGAGTTCAAAGCAATCATTACGGCATGCAGTGAGACAGCGCGACCACTCAGTGTATCCGCCCACCCAACCAATCGTCATCATATTTGCAACAACGTCTTCATCACCAACACCTGCTCCCTCTCCCTGAAGCTGCAGTGTGGCTGTCAGAAAGCCTGACACCACTGCACTTTATTCAACTACGTTGTACTAATACGGCACTTTACACCTCCAGTAAAGGTGACAGCGTTGCAACGATAGGAAAAATTATTAATTCGATTACTGTGGTTCCTTTAAAAAAACATTGTTAGTAACGCCATTATACTTAAACACAGTTACTCCCAACATTGCCCACCACCGTGTTTCTCTGTATCGGGCAGGTGATAAGCAGTGCCTGGTTTTGTCCACACATAATGCTTAGAATTAATGCAAAAAGTTCAGTCTTGGTCTCATCACACCACATAATCTTATTCATCATAGTCTGGGAGTCCATCATGTGTTTTTTGACAAACTCTATGCAGGCTTTCACGTGTCTTGCACTAAGGAAACGCTTCCTTAGGGGCAAACTCTGCCATAAAGCCCTAACTGGTGGAGGGCTGCAGTGATAGTTGACTTGGTGGAACTTACTCCCATCTTCCTGCTGCCACAGTGATGTTTGTTTTCTTCTTCGCCTCTCTCACCAAGGCTCTTCTCCCATGATTGCTCAGTTTGGCTGGACGGCCAGGTCTAGAAAGAGTTCTGCTCATCCCAAACTTCTTCCATTTGAGGATTATGAAAGCCACTGTGCTTTTAGGAAACTTAAGTGCTGATGAAATTCTGTTTTACCCTTTGCCAGATCTGTGCCTTGCCACAATTCTGTTTCTGAGCTCCTTGGGCAGTTACTTCCACCTCATGATTCTCATTTGCTCTGACAGGCACTGTAAGGTCGTATATAGACAGGTGTGTGTCTTTCCTAATCAAGTCCAATCAGTTTAGTTAAACCCAACTGGACTCCAATGAAGGAGCAGAACCATCTCAAGGAGGATCATAAGGAATGGACAGCATGTGGGTTAAATATGAGTGTCACTGCAAATAGTCTTAATACTTATGACCATGTTGTATTTCAGTTAGTTTTTAAAAAATAAATTTGCAAAATAAAATCTACATTTCTAGTTTTTTGTCAATATGGGCAGCTGAATGTACATTAATGAGAAATAAAATGAACTGTTTTAATTTTAAGAAATGGTTGCCAAACAAACAGCGAAAAATTTAAAGGGGTTTGAATATTTTCCATATATGTATATGAATATTTCTTACCTTTCCTGGAACAACGAAAAGTTTAAAGAGGTTGATTTGAAACCAATTACTATCTGTAACATGTCATAATGCCAAGCCAGGATCTTTCCTCTCATCATCAGAACAATAATTAGGTAGGAAGTGATAATGGCGAGTTGACACAGAGCTGAATTAGCAGGAAAAAGCAATGCTGTCATGCTGTGCTCCTCAATGCTCTGGATAATAAGTTAGATTCATTTGCTGTGATAAATGACCAAGAGCAATAAACAATTCTCAGCCCGTTCCTGTTTGATTTGTAGTTACTTCATTTGTAGGACAAAGCTGAGAAGCTTGCTGTAAAGCTTTCCTGGATGACTCAACTGTAACTCAGTACAAGCAATGAACTGTACATATAAAGATACAACAGACAATGAGTTATTTTCTAAAGACCAGCAAAAACTTAAAATAACAGCAAATGACACACTAATCTTGGTTGGCAGACACCAGTTTTAACGTCTCCTTAATCACCACCCAGGCTGTCTTCTATACAGTCCATCCTAGCTGCAGTTTACCTCGTTGTTATCTTTTTAGCAGGAAGCCATTTTGCAGTGCTTTCTTCCTCCCACTACACTGCCCCTCGTTGGCAAGTCTTTGACTACTTCACTGTTCCCGTCATACATTCGTTAATTTCTTTTTCCAAACCAGAGAACTGCTTGCCCCATGTCACACCCTTGTTCTCTGGCCAAAAATGTACATAACATTGAGGGGGTCGTTAAAATTAAAGTTAAAAGGTTTAGACATCTATTAAACATCTATGTAATTTTTTGTCATAATTTAAGGAACACCAATTTTCCCAAAATCTTCACTTTGAAAACTAGGCTCCTTCTCAAATCTAGGATTTGTGACTAAAAACTCATCAGACAATCTGTTTTTCTAAATATTCACATTAATGTAGACAGAGCCTAAATGTTTTGTTTTTAATCGATTTTACAGCTAAAGTATTCTCATTTGTTCTATAAAAAGAAGCATTTATGTGCTGCTGCAAGAAAAAGAGACGTATGAAGCGTATAAATGAACTTGTTTAAAGAAGCTCCACTGTCTGGGAACGTTTGTGTAGACTTTGAGAAAGTTCTTTACAGTTTAAGAGGCTGAAGAGTCCTTGTCCCTGGCTGATCCATCCATATTACTTCGCAGCTAGTTGAACCCTCACCGCTCCGATGCTAAGGGCACTCGAGAAAAGTCGATGAGGTGTTCTCACATTTTAGGGCACGGCGCCAAGAGACATTACAGAGCTGAGTGACATGTTGATTCAGATGACAGGATGTGAGCTTTTTACTAAAAATCAAGGACATTTTTGTTTGAGGACATAAAGAGATAGCTGACAATTGTTGTAAAATTCACCAAGAATGCTAGATGGCATTGTTTTTTATTTTTTGTCAAGGTGAGAAACAACAGAGAACATTCTCACACTTTTTTATTCCAGTCTTGGATGGATGGCATCCCAGGGCTTCTGGATGGAGCTGTCAGATGCAGAGTCTGATATTATTTGAAATATTTGTTTAGTCTTATTTTTAGTTATGAATTTATGTCAGTCTAGGTCAATAGGTGGGTAAGTGAACAGGTTCACCTGTGTTACTGTTGTTGGAAATCCCCCCCACCCCGACCCCTGTCACCTTCTCAAAATCAACAGTGGTTTTTTGTTTATTTTTTTGCCAGAAACTGAAAACATAAATGGTGGTTTCTCCACTTTATCAGTTAAATTCAGTTTATTTCTTTAGCACCAAGTCGTCATCCAGAGACATTTTACTAAAAGACTCATTTAAATTAAATCATCCATACATTCTAATTTATCTTTCAGTTCCTTATTCCAATTAGTTTAAGGCCATGTACACAAGTAGCCAGTTTTTTTAAACTAATCTCCTCCCCACCTTGTTTTTTTATTCATCCACACCTAGCCACATAAGTTCATTACTAAGCATATTCATACACCTTCATATACATGCCAAATTCACACAGAACAACTATCCATGCAGAATATCTTTCTACTTTTTAACTTCTATATAGAGCAGTAATTGAGTTTAGACAAAAAGAACTTGGACACACAGGTCTGAATCCATCCATGCTGTTTCTGAGTGTAAAGACAGGTCACACATGTGATGTCAGAACATTTTTATCACGGGCACACACCTAAAACCCAAGTTATTTATGTCTTACCTATTTGCCCATTTAGCAGTGTCTGTATGAGCTTTCCGTTTTTTAGCCTTCTCTGCCCCAGACTTTCTCTTACAGCTTTCAAACACCACTGACTGAGTGCTCTGACGTGTTACAGCAAGGTCCACTGCAAAAACAAAAAACAAACAAACACACACACAAGAAAAACAATAAGACGAATAAATAACAAATAAATAAAACTGCCAGTAGAGGCAGCATGGTATGGGCAAGGAGTTTCGGTAAAAACTTTATACCTAGAGACACGGAGGTTGTTCTCTGACTGCCACTGGCCACTACTGTAGCTGCTTTAACTGTCACAGCAGCAGCTCTTCAGCCTCCAGCAACTTTTCATGGGTAACCAGGGCTTCATCAGGTTCACTGCAAGCCTCATTCTCCACAAGCCTGATTCGCTGCCTGTTTCCAGGGGCTCACCTGCTTTGTCTCTAGCCAAATTCCTTTGCTACCGCTGGCTACAGGTTTTCAACGTTCCTCACCACCGTCCAACCATCCGCCTAGGCCGCATTCCCAAACAAGACCAAAGTGCAACGGGGCCATTACCGGGCTCACACTGAGCTTGTGTCAGGATGATTCCGCCTCCATAGCTATGGTCTTCTCTATGCTACACACCCGCCAGTCAAACAGGAATTTGACGCTGCACTCTTCCCTCTTCGCTACTGATGTAAACCTTACTTGTTTAATTTCTTCTGCTTAGTATTATGCGGGTCATCTCGTCTGATCTGCTGTCATCGTGCTTTCCGTCCTGCTGCCCGCTGATGAACGGGAAGGCTTACTCTGAGCTCTGTAGGCTGAGACACTTAGCTACCAGGAGATTTAACTGCTGATATTACACTTTGTAGTTTGAAGTCACTAAAGTTTTAAAACAGAGCCTTACATTTTGCCTGTGGTGTTCCAAAAAAATATTCCAACCATTTCTTCTTCAGATCCTCTTTCATGGGTAAAAGCAACGTGTAGCATTGACGTGTTATCTCCACAAATACAGCACATGTTCTGCTGTGTTATAGAATTGCTATTTGTTAGCTTCTTGTCGCTACAGCTCTGCTCACTGGCCAAAAGAATGCAGCCTTCCTTTGGGCGGAACCAAGCCAGATCACATTTAATGGACAGGCTTTTTTAGACTCCGCCATTTTCAGGTCTGTTTTCGTTATCTAGCTAATGCAGGGAATTTAGTATGGAGAAAATATTCACATGTAGCATGCTTATATAACTCAGAGTGACTGTATGGAAAAAAAAAGGTTTTCCTGATTTTCAGCAAAGGAGACCTTTCAATGATTTGCTGACCAGACAGCCAAGAACTTGTCCCTGGTTTCTTACTCACCTTATACATGCACCAAACGGGTTTACTGCTCTCTTGGTGTTGGTTAGCAGAGACAGGAGGTGTTCCCTCACTACGTTCCATAGTCCTCCATCCACCGTTATCGCCATCCTAGGGCCGCCCCGACAACTCTCAGGAAAACCCAATTGACGTCCTCTGGGTTCCCCAGAGGGCTGCCCATCACCACGGCTGTCCACTCCTCTCCACGGCTCCACAACTTCCTCGTTGTGCCACTTGCTCTGCCTCTTTAAGATGCCCAAGCTTCTGTCTCAGTTCTTTGCTGCAGCCAACCAGCTGCAGAATCCTCGAGTGATTGCCAGAATGTCCAGGGTCCGCTCCTGGTTCCTAGCTGGCACAACCAAGTTCTGGTCCTGGCGCTTGCATCTCTCTACTTCTGGTTTTGTCACCTCCACCTCTGGAAACACCAGAGGGGAATGAGACAGACCTACCTCTTTGTCTGTCAGGTCTGTCTGAAGAAACCAGAGATAGCCTCTCTCTGCAGTAAAAATGGCTGTTGTGGCTGCAGTTTTGCTGGTAGTCACTAATGTAGCTTTATAGTCCCCTCCAGTGGCTCTTTTTCAGGTCCAGTCTCCAGAGTGTGTTCCAGATACCAAGTCTTCTGGGCATCTTCCGGTTCAGGTGCCTCCAGCATTAGAACACCTGCCCTTGCCAGTTCTGTCTGAAGAAACTAGAGCTGGCCTACCTCCGCTGGAAATGGCTGCTGTGGCCTTACAGTCCACTTCAGTGGATTCCATCCCACAGTCTACTCTAGTGTGGTCCACCTTACAGTGTCTTTCAGGTCCCCAGCCTCCAGAGTGTATTCCTGGTTCCAAGTCTTCTGAGTCCAAGTATTCAGAGTTGAAGTCTTTTTTGACAGAAGGCAGAGAACTTGGTCTAATAGGAAAAGAACAACTCTTACTTGTGTACAGTTTAGGGCTACTCTAACCACCTATAGTTACAATACTCCATAACTAAAAAAGTAATATATTCCTGTAACTTGTTACTTTTGTAATGTGTTACACCAGACACTGAAGAGCTCCCATAAATGGGATATCAGCTCCTTTTTTTTATAATCTAATAAAATCCTTCTCAATGTTTTGAAAGCAGGAGAAACCTAAAATCTAGATAATATCACCACGTTGAACAAGTTTGAAGATTTCTTTAAAAAAAAATGCTACTGAAAACCTGTTAAACAATAAACTGCTTCTCATGTCAAACTGTCTCAGAGAAAAGATAAACTGCTTAAATAAAGGAAGTTTCAATCAACACCGAAGATGTGCAAAAATATGATGCAAAAGAAGAAGTGTGGTAAAAGTTTACACAAGTCTTATTTCTATACGTCCAGTGACATGTTTGACATAGCTGGAGGTTTGACGGGAACATTACATGAATCTTCCCACTGGTTATGATTGTATAGATTACACCACAGCCCGACAACTGACTGGATAATTGTATGAAAATGCAGGTGCTGTCATTCAAAAAAGCATACATATTTACTGAGACTTGACATGAAATGAATAGTCATAGTTCATAGTTTTTTTTGTCAGCCATATTTCCTCTAAAACAAAATGTCATAGGGCAATAATGATTAGATTTGGAGAATTGGTTTAAATGCTGTAAGAAAACTTCAGACTGACTTTAGTCTTTAACCTTTATCTTTCTAGAAATGGTGGGCAGTTACCAGAAGCACAAGTTCTGATGATTGCAGGGTAATTCATTTGTTTGTTTCTAAGAAGCCGATATGAGCACTGAGTACTTACAATAATTCATACCTTCAATAAGAAATGTAAATTAGTTACTTGTAGGAATATTGCATTGCTTTTCCTTAATTGCCCGCTGACACATAGACACAAAATCCCCTGTGACTGCAGAGAGACGCTGGGTTTTTATTGGGAAATCACCATCAATTCATTTGAAGAAAAATTATGTCTGGCCTCTAAAAGCTCTTTTTCTTTTTCAGAGAAAGTTGTTTGAATGTAAAGATTTAGATTACTGTATTGCATTCATGGCTCAAACATCTACACCAGATGTCATTGAACATTTTCATTCAGCAAATTCACAAAGCTGAGCTGAGCTGCACCTATATTTACATGTCAGGAAAGATGAATGAAAGTTTATCATAGTGGCAGGATAATAAATCATCAAAATTAAACTATAGACCCACTCCTTGCTCTGTAAAACAGAGAAACAACAACAGAAGAGAAAAATTCACAATTTCTGTGGAACTATGTCAAACCTAAAATAACCTTCATAAAGAGAAACTCCTATAAGGGAGGAGGCTCTGAGATATCTGACCTTGCACAGCATGGCAGAGCTTCACTTTAACATGGGACACTTTTAAAATGTCATTACTAAATGACTGCAAGTCATTGTTCAGTTTATGGATCTGGGTTAATTATTAGTCATTCTTTACAAAAAGCTGGTGTAAATACATCTCAACATAAGCCCCATCCCCCCAATTAACAAAATATTTGTTGCTTAGAGCTTGCTTAGCTATCTATTTTGATGAAAATAAGAATTAAAAAAAGAGAAAAATCCTTATCAGCAAATCACTGTACAGTGGAAACACCAAATATATTTTAACATCCATTAATAAGCACAGTAGAAATCGGTGCAGCGCTACCACAGATTCAGTTGAAATAAATCATGTTCCTGAACTGTCTGCTTAGCGAATGCCAGCCAGTAGGGTGTCAACTACCATTGCTCATTTGTTTAACAAGCTTACCAAGCTGCTGTTTCTTTTGAAAAATGTTCAATATGCTCTATGAAAAACAGACAACGATAGACAGACAGCTGAATATTAAGGTCTTTATACGCAAGAAGGAGGATCTTAAACTCTATTCTGGATTTAACAGAGAGCCAATGTAGAGACGCTAAAGTAGAAGAAATGTGATTTCTCTTTTTAATATTCATCACAACTCTTGCTGCAGTATTTTGGATCAACTGAAGGCTTTTAATTGCATTTTGTGGAAATAAATTATTCCATACCTTGAGGTAACAAATGCAGAGAGTGGTTTCACACAGCCACCTGTTACTCTTGCTATCCTGGTTGCAAACAAGCAGTTGGATAACAAGCAATATTTGTATTACTTTGGTTTGGAGTGTTTTAGATAGAATCTTTATCAACTCATTCTTTGTCATGACATTTAAGAGTCCCAATGTATTTTTACTGGAATAGAGAGCTTATATATTCTAATATGCTTCACCTGTTTACAGTACAACCCTGTACCAAATTTCTGTATGAATCTATGCACTGTTAAAATGGTAAATGGCCTGTACTTGCATAGTGCTCTTGCCCACAGGATTCCAAAGCGCTTCACACCAAGTTCAGTCATTCACACTTTGATGGTGGTGAACTACATTGTAGCCACAGCTGCCCTGGGGCACACTGACAGAAGCAAAGTGTCACTGGGCATTCTGACCACCGTTTTGCCCAAGGATACAATGGCTGAGACAGACGTAGTGGGGGTTCAAACCAACAATCTACCAGGCAGAGAACATACTCCTACCTGAACCTGAGTTAACCATAATACTTAACACTTCCATTACTGTACTCTGGTAGTAAAGCTGTACATATCCCAGCGGCTTTAGGAGATTTATACCAACGGTTTCCATATTTCAGGCATCTCACATGTACTGCTCCTTGACGTGTCCACATATTTATTTCATCCTGGTTTAGTCATTATCAGAGATCATCCACCATCATCCACTTTTCAAGTCCAGTTTTCTTATATGGTGTGATGTTAATTCTTAGATTTTAATGAATCCATATGGAAAAAAAGCTGTTTTTTTTGGAACACTGAATAGTACCTGTAACAATGAGGAACTGTTACATTTACATTTGGCAACACTGATTGTAGGTAAACTCAGTTAAGTAACAGGGTTTTAGTTGAGTTTATTTGGATTTAATGTTTGTCTTTGTTTGCAAGTCCGATCTTTATCATTCCTGTAAAGGCAAATAGATCACTGTTAATTATCAGTACTTATCTACATAATTGGTCAAACAACATGATAAAAAATATACTTTCTAATGAGCTAAGATTTAACAGTTAAATTATTCGTTTCAAACACTTAGCTCAGGATGTTTCTGTCTCCATGCAGGTGTGCACAGAAAAAATATTCCCTGGGGTTTTTTAATTCTGGCATCATGTTAAAAAATGGGTTTAGGGGAGGGGAGCTTTGGCATTATGCTTTCTGTTTACATTTGCAGTTGGTATATTTGGTTAATGCATTGTTTGCACTTTCATTTCAGAGTGCATCAGTTTTACCCCATGAATGGTTTCTCCCAATTTAGGTCACTTGTACATAAACTGTCTGTCACCCTTTGTTCTGGTTGTTGTAATGGGTTGGTCTGGTTTGAATCACAGTTGGAAAATAAAATCAGTCCTACCTCCATAACCGCTCAACATCCATGACAAGCATGTAATAGTAGCCAGTAAAAATAATATTTTTTAAAAATATTAAAATAATCTATAGAGTAACTAAAAATAAGTTAAAGACTTAACAAATTATTCTAACCTGAATAACTACTTTATTTCAGTAGCAAACAGAACCCTATTGTAATTGTGATTGTAACGCCATTAAAAATATTATTTCGGCTCTACGTCCTGCCCATGCATTGCGTGAACAATTCACGCTACAGATGCTATGGAAAATTTGCGCTGCATTTTATGCGGTGCATTTTGTGCATTCGCGTTTATCGCGTCTATCGCTTGAGTTAGAAAAATCTGAACTCCAGGGCAAATCGTGCCGCGAAAACCAATCAGGGGAAAGAGTTTCAGTGATTCTGTGACTGTCATGGAGTCACAGCCTCAGCAGGACATGAAGGAAATACTGATAAACACCGTGGCTAATTACCCCGAGCTACATGACACAAGCCATTTGCTATACAGAGACAGAAATAAAAAAATTATAATTAAGTTAAACTATTAAGACGGGAATGTTATTAAGAGGATTGTGGGTGGCTCTTAAAAGAGCCGTTGTTGCTGTTATGGATGCTGTTGTTTATGGATCTCTCCGCCGTAGCTAGACTGTATCTGTAGCTCACCAAACCTCCAGTCCCAGCTCTACTGGAGGCCAGGCCGAACAGCTCGGAGACCATAATCCATAATCCACCTACACTTTGGCCGCAGCTCCGCTGAAGGCCAGGCCGAACACGCTGCCCTCCGTCAGCTCGGTCCATAATCCACCGGCAGCTGCACTGTGGCCCCAGCTGTGCTAAAGGGCAGGTCGTGCGTGAAAATGCCATATTTTAGGCGCATCCACTTCGCTTTGTACATGCTTCAAGGTGCGAATGTGCACGCGAACAGCTAGGCACGTGTCGCGCTTTTTTGGTCGCTTTATCGCGTTTGGTGTGGACACACCGTTAGTCTGATATTTAGTATTAGCAAACAGTCAATGCTAATGACAGAGTTTAACAAGCAATGCTGCTTTAACCTAATTACAGGTGCTGGTCATAAAATTAGAATATCACAAAAAAGTTTAAATATCTCAGTAATTCCATTCAAAAAGTGAAACTTGTATATTATATTCATTCATTACACACAGACTGATATATTTGAAATGTTTATTTATTTTAATTTTGATGATTATAACTGAAAATTAACAAAAGGCCCACATTCAGTATCTCACAAAATTAGAATATCAATTAAGACCAATGCAAAAAATAATTTTTAGAAATGCTGACCAACTGAAAACTTCTGACATGAAAGGATGAGCATGTACAGCAGTCAATATTTAGTTGGGGCTCCTTTAGCCTAGATTACTGCAGCATGCGGCGTGGCATGGAGTCGATCAGTCAGTAGCACTGCTGAGGTGAAAGCCCAAGTTCCTCTGAAAGCGGCCTTCAGCTCTTCTAATTTGCTGGGTCTGGTGTATTGCATCTTCCTCTTCACAATACTTCATAGATTTGCTATGATATTAGGGTCAGGTGAATTTGCTGGCCAATCAAGAACAGGGATAGCATGGTCCTTAAACCCGGTACTGATAGCTTTGGCAGTGCGTGGAGGTGTCAGATCCTGCTAGAAAAAGGAAATATGCATCGGTCAGCAACAGGAAGTAGGAAATGCCATAAAAGTTCCAGGTAGATGGCTGCATTAGCCTTGGACCTCATAAAACACAATGAACCAACACCATTAGATAATATGGCACCCCAAACCATCACTGACTGTGGAAAGTTTACACTGGATTTCAAGCAACATGGATTATAATCATAATCTCCTCTCTTCCTCCGGACTCTAGGACCTTGATTTCCAAAGGAAATGCAAAATTTGTTTTAATCAGAGAACAAAACTTTAGACCAGTCAGCAGAAGTGCAGTCCTTTTTGTCTTTAGCCCAGGCAAGATGTTTCTGATGCCGTCTCTTGTTCTAGAGTGACTTGACACCAGGAATACGACAGCTGAAACCATGTCTTAAAGACGTCTGTGTGCTTCTTGTCATTCCCTTGACCTCTCTATTAATGTGCTTATTGGACACAGAGCTCTTTCTGTGTGTGTGTGTAATGAATTAATCTGATATACAAGTTTCACTTTCTGAATGAAATTATTGAAATATATACATTTTTTTCATGATATTCTAATTTTATGGCCAGCACCTGCATTCTAAACAGTGCCGGTGAGCTAAAACCTTTAATTTATTTAATTAATAATACGCATATTAAATCAGTTACTCTTTACTTAATTAAATTAATAACCAAACAGTAAATAAAATATTTACAATTTAGCTAATATTTTATGATAAATACAAATGTAACAAATGAGCTGACATTTATCATAACTTTTCTGGTGCTTTTTGGCAGTGAAACTTTGGTAAACTGTGTTAAAACGTGGTGGTTAAAATGAAGTGGAGGTGGTTGAGAAATGTATATACCTTAGAGTTCACCTGGACAACAGACTGGACTGGAGAATCAACAGTGAAGCGTCTACAAAAAGGGACAGAGCAGACTGGACTTTCTGAGGAAGCTGAGGTCCTTCAAAGTTTGCAGCAAGAGTGGGTGACTGTGGCTAAGTGGTAGAGTAGAGTTGGGTCGTAGGTGCGATTCTAGCTTCCTCCAGTCACATGTCGATGTGCCCCTGGAAGGCACTTAACCCCAAGAACATTCTACATCATCCTACCGAGCCATGTTGGCTATCGGTGTGTGAATGGCTTCAATGTAAAGCGCTTTGAGTGGTCAGTATGACTAGAAAAGTGCTATATAAGTTCAGACCATTCTGTGGAACAACTGGAATAATGACATAAAATCAAAAAGATTATGGACAACCCTGAGCATCCTCTTCATCAGACTGTCCTAATCTTCAGTCGAAGGCTTCTTCAGTTTCACTGCAACACAGACCGCTACACACAGCCATCATGGCCTTCAACAACTCCTTGAAAAATTTAATTAACTAAAATTAATAAAGTATTTTTGAATTTGAATCAACTGAATTCAACTTTTACACAATACACAAATTTTACTGGTCACAGTTTATTTTTACAGTGCATTTTTCTTTCTTCTACTCTATTGCTAAACTGTATAACTGGCGTCACCATGAGACCAAAGCAGCCTGCCCTTTGTGGAAATCCTTTGGAAAATCTCCCACTCATCACGGTAGGATCATCATGTTAAATAAAACAATGGATTTCCACAAGCTTATAGCTGTGTGCATATCATATTATTAGGGATGCAGAGACCGTTATCGGCTATCGTGGGCGATACCATTCGAATGAACTGGCATTGGTATCAATTAGTTAACCAATACCATGAAAGAATACTTAAAATGCAGAAACATGTTTATTTTTTAATTGAATTACCTTCTGCTGAAAGTGTGCTATACAAATAAAATTGCCTTGCCTTATCACTTGAAATTTTAGTTTTGTGATGATTTTTATCAATATCTTATTTTTTTATTTAATTCGCCACCATCATGTTGTAACGAGCAGAGAAGAAAATAAAACCTATCTTCCAATTCATTGCATTTTTTTGTGTGGTAAACGTATAACCATTGGTACTCGGTATTGGCAAGTACTCAGATCCAAGTATTGGTATAGTATCGGTTTGAAAAAGTGGTATAATTGGATCCCCACTATTATAAACTCATAACTCCCATCAGAGGAATGTTTCAGATGACAGGTAAATCATTTACTTAAAGTGGCTTTTCTGTTTAGGAGTACAATAACCTGCATTAACAAAAACCTCCAGGTACATGTACAGGAAGTCACAATTGTGTGTTTGTCAGAGCTGATGCAGAGTGGCTGTGATTCATTCTCTAATTACCTGGTGTGTAAATTTACAGCTCACAGGAAAAAAAGTGAATGTCAGTCTAACATTAAAACCCCAAAATGACTCCAAATAACTCAGTAGGTGCTTTGAAATGCCACATAAATTCCACTTTCCTCTATATGGAGGCAACAGTGTGATTAGCCTGGTTGATTGCTGACACCTGTAGTAAATGCACACTTAGTGACATTTACTTGATGAGCTGAGACCCCGACACATTTTCATTTTCATCTATTCCCTTTGCTAGCTACACATATCTAAATAGATATATAGATATACAGTCCTAGTTGGTCTACATTAAAACTATTTTCATATGTTATTCAGGAAGATTATTTCTAATAGAAAATGAATACCATGTTATAAGTGATTTTTATCTTTTTGTTTTTATGCTAATATTGGTCTCAACACATCATCCAGAGTGAGGGTGGTGTGTTGCTGACATCAAGATTGGACGTCTTGGGTCATTGGATGGAATAATTCAATTCAGTTTATTTCTATAGCACCAGTTACAACGCATATAATCTCAAGGCACTTTAAAACAAAAGTCATTTCAATAAATTATACAAACATTCCAATCAGTTAAAAGTTTTATATGGAAGGAACCCCAGCAGATTGCGATGAGTCTTTGATGTGAGTTTGTGTCCTGAACATGCAGATTCTAGGATGAGGTAGAAATCTGGGTGTCTGAGAGGCCTCTGATGAGAGAATAAAAAAAATGTTTAAAAATATTTATTCTATGTGCATGGAGAGCCTCTTACTGAGGACTCTCTCTTTCTTTACAAAATCAAAAGTATTTATAAGTTGATTTAACCACGCCCTATCATATCATACCAAACCAGGTGTAGCTTCTATGAAACACTGAGAGAAAACAAAGTTAAGAATCGCAATAACAGATAAGTAGTCAGTCTGTCCTCCAACAGTCTAAGCCTATAGCCACTTTGAAACGTGACGTCACGCACCCAAGACCCCGCCTCCCAGCTTCTCTCTAGAGGGCAGAAAGACTTATCTCCCCCACTAACTACTATTGTTGTCAACTGACAGTTGTCAACAGATCAGCGCTACATGGCGGTGAAGGAAAAATCTTTCAGCATGGTTAACATGTGCAGCGCTGTAGGCTACAGAAATACAAAAAAAAAGGACAGTAATAATATTTAATAGGTTTCCAGCTGACGAAATACGCTGCCGTCTATGGCTGAGTTAGAGTGAATGATCTATCAATCCAGGGATCCAGTCTGATGCCCGAATCTCCTCAACTGTTAATATATTTATGCATTGTTTGCTTCTGCTGTTTAAAGCTGAAGCATGATGATCAAATAATGTAGATATCTGTAAACTGAACTGGCGGTGCTCATATCTGAGGAGTTTCTACCATAGTTTGTTAGCTATTAGAAACGGTCTGGAAGCTAACTCTTTGGCTTAGCTCCTAGCTATCTCAGGTTTCTTACATGTTACTGGTTGTACAAACGGCTGCCTGATTACATGTAGGTTGTACGTTTATTATTTTATTTCTTCATGGGTGCTGGTTTAAAGCCATGGTGCTGTGCTCAGCCTGACGGTGATGTCGTAAAGCTAGCAGTTCTCTACATAGAGTGCTAACGCAGCCTGCGCAGTGTTTGCCACTAACTCCGTAATGTGTTGTTGTCTTTGGGTTGTTAATATGTCTATGACATGTCAGTAATGTGAGGAAGTTAGAAATAGTGGCTTGTTGGGGGTTAAATTGGCTGAATGGTAACTCGATTGTTGTAACTCATCAAACTGCCGTGCCGTGCCATTTTGATCTGGAGGCGGTCATATCTGAGGAGTTTCATCCCGTAGCTGGTAGGTAAACGGTCATAAACGGTCTGTAAGCTTTGCGCTACATACACTTAGCTTTGTGATGTGATTTTTCGATTATCTGCACAAAGATAGTTTAGGTTTGATTTTGTTTGTCTAATTGTTCAACCACAACCGCACGAATTTGCATAGCAGTGTGGAAGCTTTTTGCCCTCCACTGTTGTACGAATGCGTGAAAATACCCGTATGAAAATAGTAACATTCAACGTGTCTATAGCATCATAGCTACAGTGATAACACAATTTACCTAAGCCATTCTAACTATGAGCTTTATTAAAAAACAAAGGTTTTAAGCCTAGTCTTAAAAATAGACAGAGTGTCTGCCTCACAGACTAAAACTGGAAGCTGGTTCCACAGGAGAGAAGCCTGATAACTAAAAGATCTGCCTACAATTCTACTTTTAGAAATCCTAGGATCTACCAGTAGACCTGCATTCTGAATACAAAGTGCTCTGTTAGGAACATATGGAACAATCAGATCTCTTATGTATGATGGAGCTGATTATTAAGGGCTTTATAAGTAAGGAGGAGGAGCTTCAAACCCTATTCTGGATTTAACAGGGAGCCAATTGAGAGAAGCCAAAACAGGAGAAATGTGATCTCTTTTTTTTAATATTCACCCAAACTCTTGCTGCAATATTTTGGATCAACTGAAGGCTTTTAATTGCATTTTGTGGACTTCCTGACAATAAGGAATTACAGTAGTCCATTCTTGAAGTAACAAATGTATGGAGTAGTTTCTCAGTGTCACTCCTGGACAGGATGTTTCTAATTTTAGCAATATTTGAAGACCTCCTCAATGCCACTGAAATGCCTTCCAATTTGTAAGCAGAGTCTGGGGACTTTGGGTTGGGCTCTTCAATCTCTGATACTGAGGCCACTGAAGTTGTTAAAAAGCTCCTAGGTTTTTTGGCTCTGTTGGTGAATGAGATTCGCCTGGAGTTCCTCAAGGCTCTGGATGTTGTGGGACTGTGTTGGTTACCGTGGCTCTGCAATATTGCATGGACATTGGGGACAGTTCCCTTGGTTTGGCAGACCAGGATGGTGGTCATACTGTTTAAAAAGGGGGACCATAGAGTGTGTTCCAACTAGAGGGGGATCACACTTCTGAAAATACCTGGTAAGGTCTATTTGGGGGTTCTGGAGAGACGGGTCCAACAGCTAGTCCAACCTCAGAGTGAGGAGGAACAATGCCGTTTTTATCCTGGCCATTGCACACTGGAACAGCTCTAAACCCTCAGCAGGGTCCTGGAGGGTGAATGAGACTTCGTCCAACCAGTCTACATGTGTTTTGTGGACTTGGAGAAGGCATTTGAATGTGTCTCTTGGAGATTTCTGTGGGAGTTATTAGGGAGTATGGGGTACCGGGCCCTTTGACACGGGCTGTTAGGCCACTGTACGACCGGTGTCAGAGCTTGGTTTGCGTTGTCGGCAGCAAGTCTGGCTCCAGTGAGAATTGGACTCCGCCAAGGTTGCCCTTTGTCACCGATTCTGCTCCTAACCTTTATGGACAGGATTTTTAAGCGTACCCAAGGTGTTGAGGGGATCCGTTTGGGTGGCCTCAGGATCGGGTCTCTTCTTTGTGCAAATAATGTGGTCCTTCTGGTTTCATCGGGACATGATCTACAGCTTTCGCTGGAATGGTTTGCGGCCGAGTGTGACACAGCTCTAATCAGAATCAGCACCTCCAAATCTGAGACATGGTCTTGAGCCGGAAAAGGGTAGAGTGCCTCCTCCGGGTGGGGGGTGAGGTCCTTCATCAAGTGGAGAAGTTCAGATATTTAGGGGTCTTGTTCAAGAATGAGGGAAATATGAGTGTGAGATCAATATGAAGATTGGTAAGTTATTTCCAGCTATGCAGGTGCTGTACCAGTGTTTCAGGGTGAAGAGAGAGCTGAGCCGAAAGGCGAAGCTTTCGATTTACCGGTGGAATAGAATCCTAAATGTTTTAAGAAGAGCTTTAATTTAAATTTAGTTATATGTTTTTATTAAAATTGAGGCAAATTTCAGGAATGTTAAGGAAAAAACTTCCCTCAATCAAGATGACTAAGTTAATTACAGACCTATATCTAACCTTCCTTTCTTATGGAAAAATCCTTGAGAAAATTGTTGCTGAAGTACCAACCTGTTTGAGCAAATTCAGTCAGGTTTTAGAGATCATGATAGCACTGACGCAGCACTGGTAAAAGTTACTAATGATAATGGCCTCAGATAATGGACTTGTGACTGTTCTGGTCTTGTTGGATCTCAGTGCTGCATTTGACACAGTCAATCATAATATTCTCTTAGAAAGGCTTGCACATGTTGCAGGGATCAGGGGAACAGCACTAGGCTGATTTAAATCATATCTGTCTAACAGATTCCAGTTTGTTCATGTTAATGATAAATCTTCTTCACACTCAAGGGCTATTTGTGGAGGACCAAAGGTTTCTGTGCTTGGACCTATTCTCTTTACTATATATATGCTTCCAATTGGTAAAATATTTAGACAGCACGTTATGAATTTCCACAGTTATGCTGATGATACAGCATATATACATATATATATATATATATATATCCATAAATCCTGATTAATCCAATCAGTTAGGTAGATTAAAGACTTGTCTCAAAGAGATAAAAACCTGGATGACTCTAAATTTTCTGCTTTTGAATTTAGACAAGACAGAAGTTGTTGCTCATTCTAATGCTGCAGCAAAATGTCTTTAATAGCAGGATGAAAAATTGCTTTTTGATCAATTAATTTGAAGCTTAGATCTGTCAAAAGGTTTATTAACAAAATACATAAGAAATACATTAAATTAATAATTTATTGGAAATTACATATGTGGCACCACCTGAGATTAAGGAACATTATTAATAGCCATATATTTTAGTCTCAGTTATCGTTTACTATCTGCCTGGTTAAGGCTGAGCTAATAAACCTAAGATAAAGGAATGACCTCTAGACGTTCATTGAACAGCATGTTTTTATGTGTACACTGTAGACCAAAAGTTTGGACACACCTTCTCATTCAGTGCATTTTCTTTATTTTCATGACTATTTACATTGTAGATTTTCACCACAGGCATCAAAACTATGAATAAACACATATGGAATTATGTAGTGCTTTTACAAAAGAATAATTGACAAACGACTTTCCAAAATTCACACATTTATTTACAAATCCCATATCCCAGTTTTAGTTTGTGAGGCCGATACTCTGTCTGTTTTTAAGACTAGGTTTAAAACCGTCCTTTTTGATTAAGCTTATAGTTACTTATATAGACACTAGACCTTATAATCCCTCTCTGATTTCTAACAGTAATGTATAAATTTACCAGAATAAAATGATTAGAGAATTGAACAAAGGTTGAATTATGAATCAGGACAGAAACAGATTTACACCAGGTTTTAAGGATAGAAAGTGATGGACAAAGAGGCTGCTGACAGCGTGCGTTGGTCAGTGCACTGCCTTCGTCTCCCTATTCCTAACTGGCCTGGGGGGGGGGGGTCGAGGTAAATAATGCCAGAGTCTTAAGAAGAGTGTGCCTTTATCTACTCCAGTTATATAACTTACCAATAATATTATCTATCTAATACATAGATTCTGGAGAAGGCACAGTCCTATGAGCAAGGAGAGATGCATAAGCACTACAATACAGCTTGTACTGAGCCAGGGTTCTGCCAGAGGTTTCTTCCTGTTAAAGGGGAGTTTTTCTTCTCCACTGTCGCTACATGCTTGCTCAGTATGAGGGTTTGCTGAGGAATTGCTGTGGTTGGAGTCTGCATGATCCGGGCACAACCTCACGCCGATGACTCAACGCAATCTGATGGGATTCCTTACATAGAAAACTTAACTGATTGGAATGTTTGTATAATTGTATTGAAACGACTTTTGTTGTAAAGTGCCTTGAGATGACATTTGTTGTGAACTGGCGCTATATAAATAAAAGTGAATTGAATTGAATTGTAGGAATCCGGATGTGAAAGACTAAGGCATATATTGCAATACTGGGAGTAAAGTTAAATTTACTTTACCAATTGTGATTAGTTTAAACTAATAAGCACCACCGATTTATGTCTAAACCAATGAACAGTGTAAAGAAAAATAAAACATTCTTTACATTAAGTAATGTTTTGTTTAAAAAAATCTCTGGATTACAAGTTATTAACCTTTGGAAAATTACTTCCATTTATAGATTGACCACGGCAGTAAACAGTCTAATCCAGAATTTTTATGTATTAAGCCGGTTTCAACAACGCAAACTAAGATTAGTTTTCTGTGTTTAAACTATCTCCTTTAAACTGATCTCTGTTTTGAACACCTTCAGTAGCAATACTTGTTTATGATATGCAGGCCTAAAAGAAAGATGTGTTAGCTTTAGCATGTCACTTATAGATAACCTACATCGTGTCACTTAAAGCCACTCTTATTCATTTATTAAGCATTAAACAGAGAAAAGAACACTCCCGTTTGATTGAGTAACTCAGATTCCAGGATTTACAACGAGTCTGCTGGATAAATCTTCGAAAATACTGGTAAATCCTACAGGCCAAACGGCCCGTTTGTTCCCAAACAGTAGCAGATGAGTGTTACACAATGTAAGAAATCACAGTGAAAAACAAACAAACCTTAAATTTTAGTTATCCTAAACTAAATTTGCCTCTGCCCAAACAGACCTTATTGAACAATTAAACATCTCCAGGTTTCTCCAGGATGATGAGGGGGGAGGCTCAACACGTTAGCCGACTCATGGTTGTTCAGTGGCTAGTAACGCAGGAAGCTTTTGAATGGAATGTTGGCTTCTTCCTTTCTAGCTTGGCTACACAGCAATTGGCTCCAACCTGCACTGAAACAATATCTTTGGAGTCCTCCAGCACAACATTCACCTCACCACATTCATTTGGCGCTGGCTGATTGAAGCCCCACTGCATGTGGGGTCGGCTCCTTTTCCCAGTAACGGCAGCGTCTGTAACCCAGGAAGCTTTCTTTCAGGGTAAAACAATGAGCTTGTTTAATTCGTTTTTGCAGTTCACCTGATTGCTCAGCAGTCTTTGTCTCCTTTGGAGTCATTTCCCTCGCCAGCTAAGGAAGGATCTGGATGCACAAGCACAAACGGTTGATAAATCAGGCCCTTACAGTTCTAACTGCAGGTTGCTGTAACTGAGGGTGGGGCTAAATATGAATCCATATCACAAGTTTTTTAGTGTTAATCTCACAAATGGGGGGGAAGTCAAGAGAAGTGAATACTTTTATGATAAAATCTTTTTGTCTCGTGTACTGTTCTACAAGAAGAGGTGTAGTTTACTGTGATGTCTGAGTAAAAAAAAATAAGCAGAGTAAAGTTTCAAGGATATACTGTGGTACTGTCCCTCTTAAAAAATCTGCATTCCTCTGTATGTCTGAATCTGCTGCAGACACTAACACACACACACACAGATACACGCATGCACACACACACACACACACACACAGAGGAAAATCCAGCCCTGTCAAACATTTCCCACCACTTCCCCAGGGTTACATATTAGACAGAATACTGCTGGATCCTTCTCCTCCTCCCCAGGCAGTCAACCCTGGACCTCACCTGTGTGTTGTCTGTGAGTCAACAGAGATAACAGCTGAGGAAATTCCTGCCTTAGTGGCTAGGTGTCTCTAGGTTCGGCCAGCTCCAGGGACATGTATGGAGGAGGCGGAGGACTCACGGGAAAACATCTCCCTGGAAATGAGGCTTCATCCACCTTTGTGTGTCAGTACTGCCTCCTCTTCCACAGCTGCTTTTACACCTACGCCGTCCTCCACCTTCAAGCATCCCAGCTCCGTTGCTCGCTCTTCCGTGTCCCTCCTCCTACCTCTCCATTCTCCTCCCTCCATTCCATTTCACATCAAAGATTTAAAAAAAGACTGTGTCTTTTTGATGTGGTGTTAGTTTTGCAGAACCAAGTGATCAGAAGGTTGTCATCAAAATCAACTTTCGATTTTTAGATTACATAACATTATATAACTTCATCTGTTATAGTGCACACACTGCAGAGGTGCCTGACCCTGTACCTTGGTGAAAAAACTAAAATTTTTAAGGCTCACCAATAAAATGGCAGTAAGCACAGTTTATGGTTGGTTGATTGTAAAACCTTTAGCTGAAGATGTAAGACCTGACATGCCCAACAGGGTGATTAGATGGGATAGTAAAATATTTACTTTTGTATTACAGAAAAATGGAACTGATATACTGGTGAAATGTATTTGTGAAATCTTCTTATGAAATCCGGGATGTAATGACATGTTGTGGCTCAAGATCTCATGATCACGGACAAACGGAATAATGAAGCCAGGAGAGGAACTGTTCTCAACCAAGTTTCAAAGCTAGGACCAAACTTGGGTCAATCTATTATATATCCCACACAAAGTGTTGATCAACCTTCAAAGTGTTGGTGGGGGGGGGGCTTATCTCCAGTGGTCATTGGGCGAGAGGCAGGTTACACCCTGGGCAGGCCACCAGTTTATCACAGCCAAACATGGGTCGGTCAAGCGAATTTATACAACTCAGTTTATTTCATTCTTGCACATTTCAGTTTATGCCAGTTCAGTGTGGGGAGTTGGCGTGGAGACTCAACTGGGGGGGGGGGGCTTGCTCATTAAGATTAATAGCATGCAAGTTTCTGTCATCTGATTGGCTAACTGCAACACAATCCTTACACCGTCTGTGCTTACTAAAATCAGTAACATGAAACAAAAATTGCACCGGTATTTGGTCTTGGAGTTTACCACCCAGTTTAGGCAGCATTAACAAAAAAGACCAGACTCCAATGTGCGACTGGCTGGAGAAAGTGCTCACATGCAGCATGCTTATACTACTCAGAATGACTGATTGTATTGAAAAAAATAACAGTTTTTTAATGATTTTCAGAGTGTCCATGGTGTACCCCACCTCTTGCCTGTTGAGGACCTGGAGGCAGGAGCACATAGCACCTTCCTAAAATTCACTGGATGCCAATATGTTTTAGGATCAATTTTAAGGTTCTTTTTGATGCTTTAAAAAGGCATGTAGTGTATTTTTTATCTTGGGCCTTCTCATCTTTCAGAACTGCTTTTTCCAACCTTTGAGGTCTTTACTTTGTCATGCCTAAAATCAGAACACAAAACTCATGCTGAGGCGACTCTCCATCATTATGGCCCTCACTGCCGCAGGACCTCAGGCCCGCAGAGAATGTTCATGTTTTTAAGAGCAGGCTCAAGACTCACCTTTTTGGCCTAGCTTTTAACTGATTATTTCTAAGACAATTGTCTGTTTAATTGCACTGCGTGCTTATATTCAATTATTGATTTAGTACTCAGTCTTATCATATTTATCCCATAATTTTTATATTTTAACCTGTTATTTTAATCTTCCTCCCATTGATACCTCTGTGGGAGCCCTCTACCTCAGGAGCGGTGGTTGGCTGTGGCTGCCTGGGTGATCTTCAGGTAGCACCTGGGTGGAGTTGGTGGTCTCAGCCTGCTCTCCTCTGGGCACTCTGGGTCAGTGCCAACAGTTGCTGCTATTAATCTGCTGCTGCTGATGCAGATGGCTCCTCTGAGTGTTTTTTTTTTACCTAACCTGGCTCATTTATAGTCAGCCCAATTTCTATTTTAATAATTATTTTTAAAGTTGGTCTTGAAGGTGTCTGCACACGGGGGCTGGGTTGGGAAAAGGGGGGTTATAAATGTAATCTTTTTTTTATGTGGGAGGGAGGATTCGGGATGTAGTATATGTGAGGCCACTTTTAATCTGTAAAACACTATGAGTTGGAAGCTCTGTATGAAAAAGACTTCATAAAGAAAGTTTTATTGATTTATTGAATGACATTACTAATCTGGATCTGCATGCAAAGTGCTAATTGGTCAGCAGCTCATTTGAATCAATCCTCCCTACTGCTTTATGACTCATCTATTCCCAGTGTGTCCGGACAATAGCAGTAACATCCTCCTTATCGCTCATTGCACGTCACTTTTTAGGAAAAACCCTATCTTCCTTCCATTACACTGCCCTCTTGTGGCGTTCATAGGTAAGCTTATAGCTACTTTACTATTGTATTGTTATCTGTTGTTTTTTTTTAAACGGTCAAGACCTTGTTCAACTACTTTCCACTTCTAATCCACATTGTCAAAAAGACACCAAAAATTGATAGTTTTGTAGAGATAAGGGCAATGAAGTTTCCCCCAAAACTTTTAAAATTGTCTGTGTCATGCTGCACAATCTCATCAGCTCCTCTCACTCCTCCATTATTATCTACACCTGTGTTGTCCTGAACCTCCAGGGCTCTGCCCCTGATTACTCATTGTCTCCACCTGTTCCTCCTTGTTCTCCCCTTATTTAAGATCCAGCGAGAGCTCCAGTCCTCGCTGGATCATTGTTGTACATTAGTTGTGTATCGTCTGGCTGGTGTATTGTGTATGGTGTATTGTGCTTCTGCGCCTGGGTCCTTCGTCCTCCATGCTGCACCAGCGTGACAGAATGATCCAGCCAAAAAAGATGGACCCAGAGGAAGCTGTAGCCCAGGAGATCGCCGCCCTGCAGAGGGACGTCTGGGCTGAGGAAGCGGGGAGCAGAACCCAGCTCCTGCACCGACAGCCAGCCTGGGGACTACAGCTGCGAGCAATCATCCGCCACGGGAGATGAACTGCCCCTCGGATGACTTCCCGGAGCAGCAGATCGGCCTCTGTGAGACACAGTCAGCATACCGTCCTCCTGACATCGGGTCATGGAGGAATGACTCTTCTCCACCGTCTCGCCGCAGAGGTCCGCGCTGTCGAGGCAAGCGTGCTTCCAGGGTGCTTCCAATCGGCCCATCACCGGCTCTTCCCGCAGCAGTCAGCTCATCGCTGGTTCTTCCTGCTCCGAGCTGTGCTCTGGCTCCGCCCATGTCATCTGCTCCGGTCTGCTCGGCCGCGAAGTTGGTGTCCCATTCAGCCTGTTCGGTTTTTCCCCTCCTTCAGTGCAGCAGTGGGCTGCTATCTCCAGAGCCAGCAGATCTTCTTCAGCCTCTGCTCCCAGAGTCCGCAGAGCCAACAGGGCTACCGGATTTGCCTCCGCCAGAGTTGCCAGATTCGCCTCCGCCAGAGTTGCCGGATTCGCCGCCAGAGCTGCACCTGTCCTCAGCCGACGCTTCTCAGCTGCCGCTGCACCTGTCCTCAGCCGCCGCTCCTCAGCCGCCGCTGCACCTGTCCTCAGCCGCCGCTTCTCAGCCGCCGCCGCACCTTCTTCAGGCTCCTACAACTGCTCCTCGTCTCCAGGTTACCACACCTGCTCCTCGTCTCCAGGTTCCCAAACCTGCTCCTCGTCTCCAGGTCCCCAAACCCTCTCCTCGCCTCCAGGTCCCCAAACCCTCTCCTCGTCTCCAGGTCCCCAAATCTGCTCCTTGTCTGCAGGTTCCCAAGAGAGGATCTCCGGGCAGTCTGCCCGTCCCGCGTCCCGAGAGGGGACGTCTGTCAGTCTCACGTCCTGCAAAGGGATGTCCGTTCAACCGTCCGCTGGACCTCCAGGTCCTCAGGGGAGGACATTCAGGCTGTCCGCCGTTCCCACGTCCCGTGAGGGGACGTGATTCGGGCCGCCCGCCCGACTCACGTCCCGCCAGGGGACTCCGCCAGTCTGATGACCAGCCAGAGGACGCCATTCCGGCCATCTGCCCGACAACCCAACCTCCACGGGCATACCTACATACACTCAGGCCCTCCTGCCGTAGGCCCCCCTCCACCCACCCCGGAAGGGTGCTTCTCTTTTTGTTTTTTCTCTTTCCACAGCGCCTGGAATCTGCCTTTGAAGGGGGGGGGGGGGGGGGTGTCCTGTCATGCTGCACAATCCCCTCAGCTCCTCTCACTCCTCCATTATTATTTACACCTGTGTTGTCGTGAACCTCCAGGGCTCTGCCCCTGATTACTCATTGTCTCCACCTGTTCCTCCTTGTTCTCCCCTTATTTAAGATCCAGCGAGAACTCCAGTCCTCACTGGATCATTGTTGTACATTTGTTGTGTATCGTCTCACCTTATGTTGCTGCACCATAAATAAATTATCACCTCACCTGGAACTCTGCTTCTGCGCCTGGGTCCTTCGTCCTCCATGCAGCACCAGCGTGACATTCCGTGTGGCAGCAGTACAAAGAAACATTAGTGACAAACTCATTCATGATACTACCCCTAATAAAAAAAAGAGAATGCCAGATAAATTCCTTTCTTTACTCTGTCTCCTCTGCGTTCTTGGCTCTCCACCTCTTTTCTCCTTATCTTTGTATATTCAGTGCCACATGCCCACAACCCTGTCCTTTGTTAGCCACACCCAATATTTTAGTCAAGTAATCTTCAGATTGTTTGCCACAATCAGAACACGATAGTTGAAGAAACGCCCGCTGCACCCAAATATCAGCAAACCAATTCAACACAACAGTTCAGCACCGCTTCTCTTAACCGCATATCATAATGAAAATTGTAGGTTTTAGAGCAATAATAAAAAGAAAGGGAGGATAGAAAAGTGAGAAGCGCTGTTTGGTTTCCAAGCAACAGTTAACACTGGGTGCAGTGAGAGCTGCAGGGTGGGTTCCTGAGTTCCCATGTTTCTGCCTTCTTCTCCACATTCTCTTCCTGAGGAATTTGACCCGACTGACCTCCCTGAATATGTCTGAGATGTCTGACACACAATCACAGCACACTGTAATCGAAAACTGTTATGAGAGCAAATTGTACTCCCTCTTTTTTCACCTTTTAATGGCAGAGGTGGTTAAGGTTGCAAAGCCATGTACACTGTAGAGGACACGCGTGTTGATGCCAGTTGATATTCTGACAAACTGAACATACTTGGTGCTTCCTGCTGTGTGTTTCCTTAAATGACTTGTTAGAGTTTAAGCAGGGCAATTTTTTTCACGCTTTGACAGTCAAACCTAAGAAGCTCAGCACTTATGCACAAGCAAAACAATTTGACACCAGTGCAGATGTAAAAGTGTCTGCTTTGCTTGGACTCGCCACGGAAAGATGACATTACTCTGCTGAGATTGAAAAACAGTAATTAGGATAAGAAATAAGGAGAAAATGAAACAGATCTATAATTTAAAAAAAAGAAAAAAGATTTAAAAGAAAACATTTTTTTTGCTGAACCGTAAAACTAGAAGTTTTAATGTTCACTAACAGACAGCTTTTAGACAAATATGAGAATGTCTCCCTGTGTCAGTCTTTTTTAAGTATAGTGAATTAATGTCCATCTGTAGATATGTAGATATAGTAGACATGGGTCAGTATGAGACTTTTATGGTCTGGTAGCCCTGGGCAGAATTACAGCTGTTTAACACATAATGGTGTTAAAAAAATTGCTATTAAAATTAGACATTTTCAATATTGGCTTTTTCACACATCTGACATACCAGTATAGTCTAAACAATAATTCCTGATACTAATATAAACCGTTATCATGAATAAAGAAAATCGCTATCCGGGTGTGACAGATTAGCCAAGGTTGTTTGCCAGAAATATAAGGGCATTCACATTTTCTGGGTCAAGTGAAGAGCGCTGCTTTGTAATGATGTTCCCTGCTGTGGAAAAAACCAGTTCGGCCCTCACGGACGTCCCGCATATTGCTAGGTAGCAGCGAGCCAGGTAGGGGTACTTCGCACTTCTCTACTTCCACCAGGACAGCGGGTTGCTGTCAGAAGGGGGCGGGGGCTCTCTGTCGTACTCCATCATCTGTCTTTGGAGAAAATCTTCATTTGGCACGACTGTTAAAAATTAAATTGTATGCATATTATTAATGTGTTGGGGCAGCGCTTTTATAAAACATATTTCCGGCATAGGCTATGTTAACGACTGAGTTATGAAATATGCTCGACACATTTATATTAAAACGTTAAGACCATTATTTACAATCATGATTATTAGCCTACCTCCTGGTGAGTTTTGGGAATACACATCGCCAAAGAGGTCCCCCATTGCGCTCAGAGCATTGTTTTCATGGCGTTGCCCAGGTTGCTGTGGTTCTGTAGTCGTGTCGTTTTCATCTGGGCCTAACGCTGTCTCGTCCGCGAGTTCAACCATCTCCCTCAGGACCTTATCTCTCACTGACTGTTGCTGCTCTTGGTTCAGATAAACCAGCCGGTGAAAGCGTGGGTCCAGGTAGCTGGCTGCGTTCAGTAGCATGAATGCATCTCTGTCAGGGCCATATCTTGCCTTAAGATCTATAGACATGATTTTTTTCATCTCTTTAAGTCCTGCCGGGTCATCGGTGGTGGATGTGAGTTGTGACAGAAGCACGTACTGCAGTGAAAGGACCGCTGATGCCTTTTGGTTGGCGGTCTGTTGATAGCGCCTCGGTGGCTACTTTGAATGGCTTCAGCACGTCTTTTAACTGCGAGACAAACAATTAGCTAAAGTTAGCTTGTCTTGGTAGTTAGCATCGACACGTTATCATTAAGCACACAACTTAGCTAATATTATCAGACATAAAATAATTTGCCAACGCTACTGACCTTTTCCATTAGACTCCACTCCACGCTGCTGAGCTCCAGGCGGCTGAGTTTCTTTTCCATTACCACCGCGGCAACAGGTGCTTGCTGGGCTGCAGCCCGACATATCATGTCGTAAGTGCTGTTCCAGCGGGTAGGGCAGTCGTTGATAAGCCTGGTCGGTTTGAGACCAAGTAGCTTCTGCTTGGCTTCCAAGAGGTAGCTATCTGTAGGCGAGTGGTTGAAATGTTGAGCGGCAGCCTTCAGACGACTGACTGGTGTTGCAACCGAACGCTCTGCAAGTCCTTTCCTAGCTGCTAAATTAATCGTGTGAGCCATGCATGGTATATCCGTGATCTCCAAGTACCTTTCCACAGCGTTGACATAGTTGGTCGTGTTGTCTGTGGTGATGGCAAGCACAGACTCCCGCTCTAGGTTGAACTCTCGGAGGATAGACTCGATGCATGTGGAGACATTCTGCGCTGAATGAGCAGTTTGAAGCTCAGATGTGTCTTCTTTTGCAAATTCAGACGTTTGCAAAGTTAACCCTAACCGACTTGCGGATGAGAAGGCGACACAGGAGGCGATTCAGGAGGCCCTGACAGCGACATAGATTATATGCGTCAATCTGTGTTCTTTTTGTTTTTCCCCGTGCATGCCCAGTACATGCATAGGTAGGCATTGGATTGCGCAATCATGGGACCTTAAACGGACCGTAAACGGGGCGTAAATGCTCGTGTTGAGTGGATAACATTAGGCGTCTAACTCCCCGTATAACCTTATCCAGCTTAGTGTGGACATAGCCTTTATCTACAGCTGGGAGGAAGAGGCTGGATAAACTCATCAGGAAGGCCAGCTCTGCTCTAGAGCGCCCCCTGGATACTGTACAGTTGGTAAGAGATAATAGGACTCTGGCAGAAATAATATCTCTTATGGACAGTCTTCCCCATGTATGAAGGTGTTGGTGAGCTGGAGACAGACTGCTGCATCCTAGATGCATGACGGAGCGTTTTTACAGCTCCTTCCTTCCTGTAGCTGTTCTATTCAATTCATTGTATTTATATAGCGCCAATTCACAACTGATATTATCTTAAGGCACTTTCCAATAGACTCTACAACCAAAACCGTTCCCACAAACTCAATCATTTTTACACCCCTGTTGTAACATGCACTGTTTAACTCAATGATTAACATTTCTTTTGTTGTGCACATTTTTTTTTTTTACATTTTATATTCAGCTAACTTCTTGGAAATAAGTTTACTTTTTAATGAACAACTACAAATGCACATTCTGTTAATGCTTTCAGATTTTAAAAATATTTTTAAAAATATTCTTGCACATTACTCCACTTTATTCTTAAAATGGCACAGTTCTCTGGTTTTCAAATTTTGTCCTTAATGTACATAATACTGCACATACTTTTATACTTGTGTGAATCCAGAGCTTATATTTCCTGTCACTTTCCTGCTGTTACAGCTAAATTTCCCCTTTTGTGAACAATACAGCATTTTTCTATTCTATCTCATCCTGTCACATTCAGGATTGACATAATTTGTTATTATTTCAGAAAGTAAATCTGATATATTCTATACATATTATGTACAGTACAATATTTACCGCCTTTATTTCTGGTCATTCTGATGATTATGGATTATTAATGATGAAAACCCAAATTCCTGTGTCTCAGAACATCGGAATATAATTTAAGAGCAATAAAAATATGTTAAGGAGAAATGTCAGGTTTGTTTCTATGCAGTCAGTACTGGGTTGGGGCTCCTTTTGCATGAATTACTGCATCAATGTGGCGTAGCATGGAGGCCATCTTAGTCCATAGAACCTAGAGCAAATATAGGCCTAATTGTTTGTTTACTGATTCCAATGAAAGTATGAGTCTCAGAGCGTGTCTGTGAGTGCAGATTTATATGCCTGGGGATGGAGCTCTGAGGTTTATGGAGAATGATTAGCCAGAAGGCCGTTTGGGAGCAAGGCACACACTCCATCTGGACACACAGTCACTGTGAAAAAGAGTGTGAGAGAGAGAGAGAGAGAGAGAGAGAGAGAGAGAGAGAGAGAGAGAGAGAGAGAGAGAGAGATGGGATTATGATGTTTGAATTTTAAAAAGCAACCTGTAAATTTTCGTCTTATACACCACTGTTCTTGTTTTTTCGTTGTCTATGTTTGCATTAACTTAAAAAAGGTGATGAAAATTAAGTTAAGGACAGTGACTTAATTAACAGTTTTTCCATTATTTTCTTTGTGCTAAGAGAACAAACCAGTCAAGTGTTAAATTGGCAAAAATATGATGTTGGAGTATTTTTGAGGGAGGACCAAAAAGCAAAACACAAAAGGATTATTTTAGAGGTTTGTTGAAATTATCTATTATAGTTTCAGAAAAGCACTTGCAGCAACAGTAATCTCACAAAATCAACCGTGCCTCCATTCCCACCATTTTAGACGCGTATCAGTCGTGAAAGTGTTCCTCCCAGCTGGTCCTGGGAGACCATGGAATCAGAGGAGAATTGCAATTGCATAACTTAAAGGGTAGTATGCGAGGAATAAAAATACTTCTGAGTTCATAAGTAGCATAAACTCACCATCCACTCTCAGAACTGCTGGTATTTCTACACCTCCTCCTTTTCTTATCTTCCATGATAAAAACCAACAAATTAGACCCACAAATCAAAGGACTTCAACCCTGGTCAAGTTGTGATGTTTTTTCCATAGTCAAGAGATCGGAAACCTGCATGTGTCCTTTATTTTGAAACTTCCAGGAACTTTAATACACTCCAACCCCCTGATTTCCAAACTAAACCTAACTAAGCTAAACTTCTGAGCTTGATGCGTTTTAGAATAGCTGGGTAAAATTAGGAGAGGGTCGTGATACTACACTTCTGGGACACATCCGATTGGCGCTGCTTTGCACCTGGTGGAATAGGCCCCATTGATTTTTAAAGGGTCTATCAGTTGCGTATTACACTTGACTGACATTATACGCTGCTTATGTGTCCGGTGGAAAAAAAGTTAGAAGTTGAGAACTATTTAATATTGACATATCAAAAAGTATCTGTACTCTTACAGAGGCATAGGGTGTGTAACCTCTTCAGTACTGGAAACGGCCATTGAGGTGGGGACCCAACAGACTTGTGACAAAATGTTCCGGACAAGATAGAAGCTTCTTTTTCCATTGAATTTTTCTTGTGGCACTTTAGCATCTCCAACCATACCAACAACATACACAGGTGCTCTAATTGGGATAAACCCATTACCTGGGTTAACAGACAAGGTACTTTACAGTGAAACAAAACACAGATTTACATGAACACATTTACAAACAAGGTTACATGAAAATATCCAAAACTATATTTCTTCCTAGACTGAACAGAAAAACCACAGCACTGACACACTCCATTACCCCCATCTTATTTCCCAAAATGGTTCAACCCAACCATTGATAAGGAGCACAGAACTCTAGGGAAACCTTTTTGCTGTGCCCTCCTGTGGAGAAAGATGGTCCAGGTAAGTAAAAAAAAAATAATCTAAGTATTTCAGTTCAACCACTAACCTCTTTGTTTTTAACTAATGCACAGGAAATGCACCGAACCTATCAACCATAAATAAATTATTTAAAACTTGTTGTTTTTGTCTAATTATGTTCTGATTGACCTATCTCCAACTAAACTGGCAATATAAAGAGACAATGTCTTATGGTCACAGGGTTATACTTTTGAAGATCTTTCAGTCCTACTTTAGGTGGAAAGACTGGCCCTGCCTAAGAGATTTCTTGTTTCAGTGTACTAGGTTTATTTCTGTCTGGAATTAGAGTTGTTTCGAGAACTGAAATATTTACAAAAATAGAGGAATTTGTTGTGATCAAATACTTTTATGGTACTGCCCATTTACACATAGGTATTGAAAAGAGTTTAGCGGTTTGTTTTAAACTAAATTTCTGACAGATTTTCCCTCATGAAGGAAAAAACTTTCTTCTGTTTATTTTGAATAGCAAAACAAGATGATATATGTTTATATGATATCTGTTTAATATATACAATTGTTATCAGGCTATCAACAAAAAGGCTGTCAAAACAGTTCAACAATGTACATTTTTGCATTCACTGTATTTTTTATAACACCTAATTCTTCTGTATACTTAATTTGTTTTGTTATATTTTTGCTATTTGTTCATTAAAGTCTAAGAAAACCTAATGTTCAGCCAATGGTGTAATACATGTCCGAGGCAGGAGCATGCCCCTGAGCACCAGCAGCACCTCAGTGTTTCATCCAGCTAGCCTTCAGCTCACAGCAGGGAGTAGGTATTGTTGGTTTTTTTTTGTTGAGTTTAGGTAACACTTTATAAACTAAATGAATTCATTTTCATATTTCTGCATCAAAACAGGCTAAATGTATAGTATTCAGCTAGTTTTTGTCCATTGATCTATTTTAGCAAATATATCACTCAGGTCATTGGTCAACTGGCATATCTATTATTGCCAGCTGATATACTGTATATCTGATTATTTCTCTCCTGTTTTTTTGGCTTTATATGTTAAGATGTCCATGTCGGGCCCAAAAGCCATTTTCTAATGTGAATGAACAGTGTGAGAACGCCTTAACTTTTCACAGGCTAAGATAATATTGAATGTGTCGTTGAAATGTATTCTGATTTGTTTTGGCCAACCTTTGCCATGATTGACATTATTATTGGTTTTAGTCATCTTATGCTTTGGGGAGGAGCATCAGTGATTAGTTTTTCAGAATGGTGGAAGGCAGAAAGTACAATAGTGCAGTGTTAAAAAGAAGTGTAAAGGAAGAAAAAGAGAAACACGACAAAGAGGAAGGGAAGAAGATGCCCAAGCTTACAGGCTTTTTAAACCTCTCAGTGGCGATAGAGCAGGGCCATCTTCCCTCTCATCTTCTCAGAATGTTAGCCTTGCTAACACTGAGGCATCAATCCCGCCAGAACCTGGAACTATGACCGACTGGTCGCTGATCTGTCACCTACAGAAACAGAAGCGATGGAGGTGTGATCGTCTTCAGCAGATGACATACTGTTGGTGATTAAACAAGACAATTCTGATCCTGACCTCTGGGGAAAAATTGAGAAGTCTGTTTTAGAACATCCGTGGTGATTTTCAAGCCTTAGAACGGATGTATAAACACCAGAAGAGGCACCAATCGCACTTTAACCGCAATTTACAAATCATGAGTACATCCAAGAACAAAGACGGCTTTACTCTTCATCCACAAGAGCTGTGTTTTATGTTGCATTTTCAGCAATACTAAAAGTCAGTCTTGCTGAGAAACTGGTTTCAATGACTGGAAGTGCACAACAGAACACATGAAGGGAAAATTGAAACTGGCAAACATCACAAATCTATGATAATATATATTACACTTGCTTCAGCCAACAGGATGATAGATTCAGAAATGCAGAAGCAAGTTGAATTGGAGAGTGCATACTGGACTGAAGCGCTGAGAGGAGTTGTCTGTTGTCAAGTTGTTGGCAGAGAGAGGACTGGCTCTTAGAGGCTTCTGTAACGTTTTTGGCAGGACTGATAATCTGGGAATTCTGAAGTTAAGGATTTCATATTTTTTGTTGGGGTTTTATTTTTAAACTGTTGCCTGATCATATATTTCTTTATGTCTATGTTCTATCTGGCTGGCAGATAAATTAAGGTATTTTGTTAACTTAAGTTTGAGAGCAGGACCACGCCCCAAATCCACCTCTCACTTAGGAATCTACTGATAACTTGTTTCATCTGGTGTTTCACACCTGGTTTGCATCTCTAATAACTCTGCAGTCAATATTATCTCAGCTTGTATAGTGCTCCATGTCTGTCTCAATCGTTTTTGCACCACTCCCTCTATCTGGCTTCACCCCTTCATCCTCTTCCTCATCCCTTCGACCCTTCCCTCACCCCTCATCCCCTCGACCCCTCCCTCATCCGTTTATCCCCTCCCTCATCCCTTCTCCATTCAATCCCTCCTTTATCCCCTCGACCCCCGTTCCCCCCTTCACCCTCTATACCTCTCACTCTCTTTCTAGTTTAGTCATAGTCCTAATCTCTTCTAATATTGATTTCTTTCCGGTTTGTCCCGGAAGTCCTGGGCATGCTTGAAAAAAAAAAGGTGAATTACAGAAGACTGCACCCCCAAAATCAATCTTCATCCCAAGCCTCCAATGGCATATCTTCCCAGACGCTTCATCGCTTCACTCCCTTCCTTCAATAAACATTGACTTAAAATCTCTGTAAGCATGGTTCTTGCTAATAAAGTCCTTTTTGAAATGTGTTTCCTTTTCTATTTACCAAACTTTAAACCAAAGACTGAGTTTGAGTTTGGAAACCTATAGTTTCTCTTGTGAAGGAATTATAAATTATAAAATAAATTATAAAGGTCAGTCAATTTTTTTAATTTGTTATTGAGTCATGTTCTAATTTGGAATTAAAATTGCAGTTTTGCTTTTCTTGAAATACATTAAGGTTGGTGAGTAATGGCTTAATAAAAATCCAAGTTGTGAGAACTTAGTTTTCAGTAATTAACTCTAATGGCACTCTGCTCACTTATTTATTTTGAGTATAATACCTATCAGTGCCTTCAAAAAGTTTTCTTGCCCTTTAAACATTTTCCTGTTATGAATTTACTCTGTCTCTGTGTTACTCCTCACACCTTGTTTGTGTTTTTCTCCTTAGTCTCCTTAATCGTCTCCAGGTGTTTCTCGTCCCTCTAATTATTTCCTAGTGTTAATATACTCCCACTGTCCCCTTGTCTTTGCTGTGTCCTTGTCTTACCTGCCCTCAGTTCCCCCGTCTGTCTCAAGACTTTCACTTTTTGGAATAAGCATGGGTAACAATACCTCCAAACCCCTCTCTGCACATCTCTGACAGTAAAACACAGCCAAAACAAGGACTAAGCAGAGAAAAAGTTTAAAAAGAGATCCCTTAGATCAGGAAGAGAATTTCTGCTCATGTTCTCAGGAGGGTGTGACTGGTATCTCCCCTTGCGTTTTTCTTTGCTCCTCGAGATGCTGAGTTGGAGGGACTTTCAAACGTTTCCCCAGCATCTTTCTTAATTTTCCAGGACGCTGAGCCCAATTCCAGCCTTAACAATCCGTTTGAGATGGATGATGGTCAGGACTTCAGATTTGCTCATCATCCCCAGCTCTTCTGGGGTTCGCTCCCCATTTTTAGCCTGTGCGACCAATCTCCTGATCCGGCTCCCAGTAAAGCTATGGTTCTATCCTTTCCTCCATCTGGGGTTTCCTCCTCGTCCAAACCTTTTGCTCAGTCCTGCCTGGGGATTACAAATGATTTTGAAAGAGGAACTCAGGAACTTCCTGCAGCAGGCTGCTTCTCTCCCCGAGCCATGGAGATGGGAAGGAGCGGCACAGCAGCTAAAGGGCCTCCTCCAGGAACACAGACCCGTTTTTTTCTCTCTGGGGCTGTTATGGGTTTGGGAGGAAACAGTGTGGATAAAGAAGTCTATCCTATCTGAGCAGTTCGCCTCCTCCTCACCTGCAGCCCAGCTGCTCATCCTTGCAGTTCCTGATCTCTGTCTCCCATGTGAATTTGGAATGCATTCCTGGATCCAACCCATCTTAGCATGTTTTTTGAGTACAGGATTTTGGAGTGCATTCTGGGATCTGAACTGTCAGGGTGTGCTCTGGGACCCAAATTTTAAAACTGTATTCCAGAACCCAGGACTCGAGTGAGCCTCCCAGACTCCAAGACTGCAGTGTGTCCTTCAGATCCTGAGACTTCAGAGACTTATTCTCCAGAGTGTGCTAATGGTCCCGGGTTTCAAGAGTCAGGGCCCAAATTCTCCTCCAGTGGCTACCAGCAGCAGACCGCAGTGCTTCTCAGCGGCTGCCAGCAGCAGGTCGCTATTCTCCCAGTGGGTCTAAACCCATGGACTCATTCGGTGGGTCCAGGGGACATCCAACCTTACATAGTTCTACTTCCTGCCTCTTCCGATGGTAAAGACTCGGCTCCAGCTCCTGTCATCATCTTTTCTGAGGGTTTCATTGAAGACACGCCTCCAGCTTCTGTCGTTCTTCCTGAAAGTGTTGGCAAGACATGACTCCAGCTCCTGTTGTTGTCCCTGGGGTGTCTGGGGAGACACGGATCAAGCTCCTGTCGTTGTCCACGAGGGTGTCTGTGAAGATACGCCTTCCTACAGAAGATCCTCTACGCCTCCCTCCAGAGGGTTCTCTACACCTTCCTCCAGATAGACATCTACACCTTCCTCCAGAGGGTCCTCTACATCTCCCGAAGGCTCCTCCATGCCTCCCAGAAGGTCTTCTGCACTGCCACATTGTAGGGTCTCCTGCGCCGCAACGTCCTGGTTCCTCAGCATCGCCACTTCGTGGTTCCTCAGTGTCACCTCTCCGAGGGTCCTCTAGATCAGGGCCCAAATTCTCCTCCAGCGGCTACCAGCAGCAGACCGCAGTGCTTCTCAGCGGCTGCCAGCAGCAGGTCGCTATTCTCCAGGGGTCTCAATACACGGACTCATTCGGTGGGTCCAGGGGACATCCAACCATACATGCTTCTACTTCCTGCTTCCTCCGAGGGTAAAGACTCCCCTCCACCTCCTGTCATCATCCCTGAGGGTGTCAGTGAAGACACGCCTCCAGCTTCTGTCGTTGTCCCTGAAATTGTATGGAAAGAAATGACTCCAGCTTCTGTCGTTGTCACTGAAAGTGTCTGGAAAGACACGTCTCCAGCTTCTGTTGTATTCCCTGAGAGTGTCTGGAAAGACATGACTCCAGCTCCTGTCGTTGTCCACGAGGGTGTCTGTGAAGACATGCCTTCCTTCAGAAGGTCCTCTACGCCTCCCTTGAGAGGGTTCTCTACACCTTCCTCCAGACGGACATCTACGTCTTCCTCCAGAGGTTCCTCTACATCTCCCAAAGGCTCCTCCACGCCTCCCAGAAGGTCCTCTGCACCGCCACATTGTAGGGTCTCCTGCGCTGCAACGTCCTGGTTCCTCAGCATCGCCACTTCATGGTTCCTGAGTGTCACCTCTCCGAGGGTCCTCTACATCACGTTGTGGGACTTCTGCGCCTCTTCGAGGCTCCTCTACGCCTCATCTTGGGTCCCTCTCTCGTTGTCGGCCCCCAAGGGTCAAGATTAAGGCCTGTTAGCCTTTGCCTCTCCACAAAGTTCAGCTCTGCTGGCCACCACCTCACTACCACATTCAGTGCCACCGGCCACCGCCTCACTACAAGATCCAGTCCAGATGGCCTCAACGTCAACTTCAGTCCAGTTCATCACAAGGTTCAATCCAGCGAACCTCCGCTTCAGCACAAGGTTCAGACCAGCCAGTCTCAGCACAAGCTGTAGAATTTCCAGCCTTCGCTCCAGCACAAATGTCATCTTGGTCAGCCTTCGCTCCTGCACAGTCTTAAGCTCAGTGTGCCTTGGCTCCAGCACATGCTTCAGCTCAGTCTGTCTTCACCTCACAATAAGGTTCAGTTCAGTCACCCTCAATGCCAAAAGATGCTTCTCAGCCAACCTTCACCTCACTACAAGGTTCAGCTCCGCGGACCTTCAAGTCAGCTCACGTCTCAGCTCAGCCGCTTTCTAAGCCACAAGGTTCAGCTCCGACGCTATCCAAGCCACAAAGTTCAGCTATGTTACCTCACAAACCTCAAGGTTGAGCTCCATTGCCTCACAACCTACATGATTTATTATATTATTCTAGAATTGCGCTGCTCTGGGTGGCTGCATCTTGGAGTGGCTCTGTTAGCTTTTGGACATTGCTTCCCCCTTTTTCTTGAGGAAGGATTGCACTTTTTGGACCTATTTGCTTTGTGAGTTTTTGTCCTGTGAAGTTGGAAGGATTTTTGCTTTTGATTTTTCACTTTTGCTCATTGTTATGATGCATAACCATGGCAACAAGGTGGTTTACAGCCGTGAGCAGCTGATTAGCATGGCAAAAAATGAAATTTTACTTCAACTGAAGCCACAAATCCCTGAAGAATTGAAAAGGAGGAGGCTTGGGTGCTTCACTGAGACGTGGCTACAGGATCATATCCCCGACTCCAACGTCTCTCTGATTGGCTTTCTGACAGTACGAGCAGACAGAGATCTGAAGAGAAGTGGAAAAAGAAAAGGAGGTGGAGTAGCAGTGCTTGTCAACAATAGATTGTGTCATCCAGGACATGTTACTGTAAAGGTTAGTCTCTGCAGCCCAGATATTGAACTCTTGGTAGTTAATTTACGTCCATATAATTTACGAAGAGAGTTCATCAGTGTCATTTTGGCAGTTGTTTACATTCAACCTTCAGCCGTTGCCGACCATGCATGTGATGTCATCAGTTCTGTTGTTGCTAAGCTACAGACCCAGCACCCCAATGCATTTGTGGCAATATCTGGTGATTTTAATCATGCCTCGCTCTCTTCTACACTTCCAACATTTCAACACTTTGTCAGCTGCTCCACAAGAGAAAACAAGACCTTGGATTTGTTTTATGCAAATGTAAAGGATGCTTATATGTCCAAACCAAGACCTCCGCTAGGACAATCAGATCACAATCTTGTCTTTCTCTGCTCTGAATATAAACCACTTGTTCAAAGGCAACCTCCGACAAAGAGAACCGTTAAAAAATGGTCAAATGAAGCTGAAGAAGCCCTGCAGGGTTGTTTTGAGTCCACAGACTGGATGACTCTTTGCCAGCCACATGGAGAGGACATAAATGCCATGACTGAGTGTGTGACTGACTACATAAACTTCTGTGTGGACATCGTCCCCTCCAGAACAGTGACATTCTTCCCTAATAACAAACCATGGATCACCAGTGAGCTGAAGGAACTGCTGAACAAGAAAAAAGAGCCTTCAGGGAGGGAGATAAGGAGTTATTAAGAAGTATACAGAAGCAACTAAAAGTCAAGACCAGAGACAGCAAGGAGGCTTACAGGAAGAAGCTGGAGAACAAACTACAGAGGAACAATATAAGAGATGTCTGGTCTGGAATGAAAAAGATCACAGGCTTTAATCACAGGAAGGACTGGATAGATGGAAGTGTGGATAGAGCTAATGAACTGAACACATTCTTCAATAGGTTCAGTTCAGGAACAAGCTCAGCATCCTTTTCTCCTTTTTCCATCCAAAGAGACATCCGACTCTCCTTTGACCCACATCTGTCCTGTCACACCTCAGATGTTTTATCTTCCACCTCAGTCATGAACTCTTCTTCCTCCACAAATTTGTCTTCGACCAAGTCAGGAGATTCCTTTACCCCCTTTATCTCACCCTCCCACCTATCTTTTTCTAAAAGTCAGGTGAAGAGGCAGTTGAAGAAACTAAACAGGAACAAGGCTGCAGGTCCAGATGGTGTCAGCCCCAGAGTCCTGAAGACCTGTGCAGAGCAGCTCTGTGGGATTCTGCAGCATCTATTCAACCTTAGCCTGAACGAAGAGAAGGTTCCAGTGTTGTGGAAGACATCCTGCCTTGTTCCAGTACCAAAGAAAACTCACCCATCAGTCACCAATGACTACAGACCTGTCGCCCTGACATCCCACATCATGAAGGTCCTGGAGAGACTCTTGTTGCCCCACTTGAGTAAGCAAACTAGAACCTATCAGGACCCCCTGCAGTTTGCTTATCGCCATGGTGTTGGTGTTGAAGATGCTATCATCAACCTGCTTCAACCAACTCACTGTCATCTGGACAAAGCAGGCAGCACTGTGATAATCATGTTCTTTGATTTCTCCAGTGCATTTAACACAATTCAGCCTGATTTACTCTGGCAGAAACTCCTGAAAACACAGGTGGAGGCCTCAACAATCAGCTGGATCAATGACTACCTGACAAACAGACCACAGTTTGTGAGACTGAAGGATTGTATGTCAAACCAGTTGATCAGCAGCGCAGGAGCACCACAAGGGACTGTACTCTCACCATTCCTTTTCAATCTGTACACTTCAGACTTCCAGTATATGACTGAGACCTGTCATCTGCAGAAATACTCAGACCACTCTGCAATTGTCGGGTGTATCAGAGATGGTGAAGAAGCTGAATACAGAGAGCTGGTGAGAAGCTTTGTGGCATGGTGTGGAAACAATCATCTTACCTTGAATGTGAACAAAACAAAGGAGATGATTGTAGATTTCAGAAGAAACAGAGACAAGTCAAAGACAGTCTCCATCATGGGAGAAGAAGTGGAAGTGCTTGAGGAGTACAAATACCTCAGAGTTCACCTGGACAACAAACTGGACTGGAGAATCAACAGTGAAGCGTCTACAAAATGGGACACAGCAGACTGGACTTTCTGAGGAAGCTAACTGTAGGTCCGTTGAGGTTTGCAGCAAGATGCTGCAAATCTTGTACAGTCTGTTGGTGGAGAGTGTCATCTCTTCATCCATCATCTGTTGGGGTAACAGCATCCGAGCCAGGGACTCAAAACGGCTTGATAACCTGATAAAGAAGGCTGGTTCTGTTATGGGGACGACTGTGGAACAACTGGAGATTGTGATGGAAAGAAGGATTCTTCATAAAATTAAAATGATCATGGACAACCCTGAGCATCCTCTCCATGAGACAGTCCTACAGCAACAGAGTATCTTCAGTCTGAGGCTTCTTCAGTTTCGCTGCAACACAGACCGCTACAGGAAATCCTTTCTCCCCACAGCCATCATGGTATACAACAACTCCTTGAAAAATTAATTAATTAATGAGCTACAACAACACTTAATTTCCCTCTGGGATCAATAAAGTATTTTTGAATTGAATTTAATTATAGTTCCTTCGTCTCAGAAGCCACAAGGTAGCTCCACCGCCTCACAGGCCACAAAGTTTAGCTCCGTCGCCTCACAAGCCACAAGGTTTAGCTCTGTCACCTAAAAAGCCACAAGCTTCAGTTCCGTCGCCTCACAAGCCACAAGCTTCAGTTCCGTCGCCTCACAAACCACAGGGTTCAGCTCCATCGCTTCACAAGCTACAAGTTTCAGCTCCATCACATCACCAACTACAAGGTCCAAATATTAGCTTAATCTAAACCCTCAACTTGTATGTTAGACCCAATACCAACCATATTATTTAAAGAAGTGTTTCCTCTGGTTCCTCTATTCTAGACATGAGGAATCTATCTTTAATAAATGGATTTGTGCCACAGGGATTTAAGGTTGCTGTAATTAAACCTTTACTTAAGAAACCCTCCCTCGATCAAGATGACTTACCTAACTACAGACTTATATCTAACCTTCCTTTCTTATCCAAAATCCTTGAGAATATAGTTGCTAATCAAGTATGTTAGCATCTAAACTGCAACAACCTGTTTGAAGAATTTCAGATAGGTTTTAGAGCTCATCATAGTACTGAAACAGCACTGGTGAAAGTTACTAAAGATATTCTAATGGTCTCACAGAATGGATTTGTGACTGTTCTGGTCTTGTTAAATCTCAGTGCTGCTTTTGACACAGTCGATCATAATATTCTCTTAGAAAGGCTTGAACATGTTGTAGGGATCAAGGGAACAGCACTAGGCTGGTTAACATAATGTGTGTCCAACAGATTCCAGTTTGTTCATGTTAAAGCAGCATTCCGGATTATTTTGGGGAGTGAGTTTTTAAAAAAAAACGCAACTATGAAGGCCCCTCCCAAAACATACCTTCTCTCACCCCGTCCTGTGAGCCATGCGCTTCCTCTACTCCCCCCCCCCCCTCCGACAGAATCAGGCACGCACATCTCCAGTAATTTCACAGCATGTCATTGTGTACTTTATCAATAAAATATTATATTGATTTGCTTTACTGAATATATGACTGTCTTACATGTTCAGCAGAAATGTGTCCAAAGCTGCATCAGTTTGGAACCTTTTAAGATTCAGTGGTAGCCTATCTCCACATTGAAAAGAATCTCTGATGTAAATGGAAGGGGACACATATCAACGTAACACCCTACTAGGGTTCTAAGGCATTGTTCGAGTTTGTTGCCGTATTTCCCATTGTTGTTTTTTTTTCTGAAGTTGATATAACCCTGGAATGGCTAACTGTTTAGCAGAAGTTTACTGTGACTTCTCCATGACTGCTCTCTGCCATTATAGTGACCGTAAACAGGAAGACACGGAGCGGCCTGTCTGCGCGACCTCATCTCCACAGGTTTGGACGATGGGAATGCACGTTTATTGACAGGCAACACAATAGAAACTTGAATTCAACTGGATAAAAATATTCAGCGCTGAGTCTGATCATGATCAACAAGTCAAACACCGCACTGAGGTCTAATAGTACCAATACTGTGGTTTTACAGTCAGTGATGACTTTGATGAGGGCTGTCTCAGTGCTGTGGTGCCTACGAAAACCAGACTGATAAATATCAAAGCGGTTGCTCATTGTTAGGAAGCTGTTTAACTGTTGGAACACAGTTTGTTCAATACATTTTCAGATAAATGGGAGATTAGAGATGGGTCTGTAGTTTTGCATTAACGTGCTTTCTAAGTTCTTCTTTTTTAGTATCCGCTTGATAACTACTGTTTTTGGAGCTTGTGGGAAAACACCTGATTGGTGGCAGAACTTAGTTTTTTTATAATTTCATCAAAGCTCGATTGATTTGTTGTTTGGAAATCAGTCATTTTCTCTGCATGGGTGTTAACTGGGCTAAATCTTGGTTTTGGGGTTAAAACTGATGTACTGATTCACTTTCTAATGTTCAAGACCTTTTCAGTAAAGAAAATGCTAGACACAAGGTTCTGCATCACCGGCCTCCAAGACAGAAGAACTTGCATCGCTGGTCTCCAAGACACAAGGTTCTGCATTGCCGCCGGTAGCCTATACAAAGGGTTCTACTTCACAGCCAGCCACCCAGACACAAGGTTCAGCATCAGCGACTTCCCAGACACTAGGCTCTGCTCCACTGCCGGCTTCCAAACAACAAAGCTCCACCCCGCTTGCTCTCTCCATGCCAAGACACGGGATCTCTAGATAATGGCCTCCAAAAAACAAGCTCTTACACACCGAACGCGATAGACATGACCATAAAGCGTGACAAGCGAATCGCCCACACTCAGCATAAAAGTGCAAAAAAGCCGTTGTTCTTCCTCTTCCAGCTTGTTTCTACAAGTGGGCAAGTTCTTTTAGAACTTCAAAGGAGAGACCTCTTTTCCTAATACGTGTTTTTGGATTTTTGCCCTTTCTGCAACCAAGCCCCTTCAATAGTTTGGCTGGCCCCCAAAGTATTTGCGCAGTCCACTGAACCTCTCTCTCTCTTTTTTTTTCATCCCCTTTTTCCGCTCCGTTTCCCCTTCGCGTTATTCTGTCGCAACCAAGGACGCGGTATCTTTTTCCTGCACCTGGGACTTGTACAAACTGTAAGACTGTTTCAATTTATCCCCAACCTGGGTGGAGAGAGTTTAGAAAGTGTTCTTTATAACTGTATGCATTCATGATTATTGATGTGAAGTGAGTTGCCTTTCTTGAGCACTCTGATTTCTCTGTGCTTTGTTTCTACTTACGGGTAAATTTGTGAGTTTTGTACTTGTTGATTGTGAGTTTCCTGTATGTTTTGTCCTTTATTAGTAAGCAAAATTGTTAGTCCAACCAATTAATCCGTTAGTTTGATAGTAAGTGTGTGGCATCATAGGCATTTGGGTCGCCACCCGCGGAGCGCCTGTCAGGAACGCGCAGCATGCAAAGGACATTTTAATCCCTTTTCCTCCATATTTTCCAACCAGTCTTTATTTGCAGAAGCTTACTCACTGATAAGAGCCACGAGGTTTCTTTGTTAGGAAGAAACCATAGGCCTCTTGCTCAAATTAAACGATAGGTCATAAAATTTCCCCCCGTTCTTTTCGACAAGCTGAGCGTTCTCGTCATACACCGGCTCCATGCATGCACGCGAGGGGCTGCGTACGACGTCAGTAGGAGTTACCCCGTGACGTGCCTAAGTAATGTCATATCTGGGTGCCATATTACTCAGGTATACCGGTAGTCTTAACAGAACCTTTTGGTATAAGTAGTGTTTTTATTTTTAGTTGTGTTTTTTAGAATGAATTGGAAATTGAATCATATCTGTGGTTTCTTTTATTCTGAGTGTGTGTGTGTGAATTACTGCAAGAATTCATTTCCTTCAGATAGGATCTTTCTGGTGTAATCCCTAATAATTAATCATTATAAGTGAAAATATTTGTTGATAATCCCCTTTTGATTATATATAATATTTTGTTTCTAGCCCAGAGTCTAGAACGGTGCCCTGATTAAATGATTCAAAGAATAATTAACTACTAATTTACAATTATTAGTTAATATTCTTAACAAAACCAGATAGATCATAACAATGATCAATTAATTAATTATTTGTAATTTTTATTTCCCCTACAGGGATGAGGGCACTGTTATGATGTCACTTTGTCTCTGTCTGTGTTACTCCTCCCTCGTTGTTTGTGTTTTTCCCCTTTGTTTCCATAATTGTGTCCAGGTGTTTGTTGTCCCTCTTATTAGTTCCTAGTGTTTATATTTTCCCATTGTCCTCTTGTCTTTGCTGCGTCCTCATCTTACCTGCCCTCAATTCCCTCTTCTGTTTCAAGACTTGGAAGTTTTGGAATAAATATGGGTAACAATATTTCCAAACCTTTCTCTGCGCCTGAGTTCAATCCGCAAACCCGGGCATTTCCCATTTGGTCGCATAACAACCAAAAAAATTGTATATTCTACTGGGATACTTTTTATAGTGGAAGGAAAAAGATTTATTACATAATTTTGTTTTTTTAAATAAATGGAAATGGAAAAAGTGTGGTACATATTTGTTTTCAGCTACTCTGACTTAGTACCAGAGTCACCCCTTCCGGTTGTTACAGTTCCAAGTCAAGTCCTTTGGGGTATGTGCAGCACTGGTGCTCTGCCCACACGCATCACACACAGTGTGTTGGGCCCCAAGTGGTCATGACTACTCAGGATTTTTAAAAGAAGAGATAAGAAATTTGCAGTTCACTGATGGAGTCGTAAATGACATTCGAGCTGAGAAAAAACGCATTTGGCACTGAAATAAACTGCACTCGTAGCGAGCTGAAGGTGCTGTCTGAGAAGTTGGAGTATTTTGACAATCACACAAGAAGACATAATATTTAGGTGGATGGGATAACTGATGAACGAGAGGAGAAACCCGTGGCTTTGCAATCGAAGATCTGGCAACTAATTACAACAAAGTTGGGTTTGGACAGCATTGACATTGCGATGGATGGTGTTTCTCGTTTAGGACAATACAGACACCAGGGCAGGCCACGGCCAATCACTGTTAGACTGCAACGTTTTAAAGACAGACAATGTATCCTTGCAGCTGCACGTAAGCTGAAAAGTACTAATGTTTACATCAATGAGGATTTTACGGACTCAGTCAGAAAGAAGAGAAGAGAGCTACTGCCTCAACTCAAGGCAGCAAGGGAGCGGGGCGATCTTGCTGTCTTGAAATTTGATAAACTGATCGTTAAACCAAGGCCACCGCCTTTGTAGGCACTTGGACTGGTATGCATGATTTTAACTATCTATAACCATTTTAAATGATGATTAATATACTTGGGTATACCTCTAAAGTGTTCTCTATAGCCATATCAATATCTGTAGTCTAAGAAACAAAGTTCATGAGCTTGAATCTCTACTAATGACAAATAATTTGTGTATCCTCGCACTTTCTGAGACACACGTAGACTGTACCTTTGACAATAGTGTACTTAGAAATGATGGTTATACATTGAACAGAAAGGATAGAAACACATTTGGAGGAGGCGTTGCTTTATACATTAAGGAAAATATAAGCACTAAACTACGGCTTGATCTAACGCAACACACTATTGAAAATATATGGGTTCAGATACAGCCTCTCTATGGAAAACCAATCTTGGTTGGGTGTTTCTATAGACCCCCAAATTCAAATATATTGTATACAGATAACATTTGTAAACTGATGAGTAAAGTATCTGAGGAACAAAAAGATTTATTTTTATTAGGAGATATGAACATAAACTGGCTAGATATTAAATGTCCAGTTCGGAAGAAAATGTTTTCATTATGTTCTGCTTGTAACTTAAACCAATTAATCTCGGTTCCGACAATAGTCAAGACTAATGCTGCAGGTGTAACATCTTCTACTTGTATTGATCACATTTATACAAACATGCCTAAATCCTGTAACAGACAGACAGGACAAACAACCATGCACGCACACACCCACACCTAAGGACAATTTAGACTGATCAGTTAACTTAACATTCATGTTTTTGGACTGTGGGAGGAAGCCGGAGTACCCGGAGGGAACCCACGCATGCACGGGGGAGATGCTTAGTACTTGTTCGCCCTTTTGCCTTCACTCTACTGTTCAGCTCACCCCAAATCATCTTGATTGGGTTCAGGCCCAGTGACTGTGGTGGCCAGGTTATTTCACAATTTTTTTGTAAAAGTACTACATAATTCCATATGTTTTCATTCATAGTTTTGAGGCCTTCAGTGAGAATTTACAACATAAAAAGTCATGAAAATAAAGAAAACACACTGAATGCCTTTGCTGCTGATACACCTGTTTTCCCCCTCTGTTCTATTCTATTCTATTCTATAAGCTCTAAGTGTTACAAATATCAACTAAATGATGGATCAAAGGCATTTTAAAACATATAACACTATAGTTAGAGTGACTGAGCACCAACTTTAGATTTATGACATCAGCAAAAGGTTATTTTCTATCAAATTAAATGGGACACAGTTGTAGTTAACAAAAAGACTTAGTATCTTGTGAAAATGAAAACTATTGAGCCACTCATTATTAGTGTGTTTCCAACACTTAGTTGTTGTATTTTAAATCAACAAAATAAGAAATTGCATAGTTTTGATTAATTTGTGTGTTATTCATAGATATCGCTTAGCTGTAACCCTTAAGTATTTTAGTGAATTTGTTGATTTTCTGTGATCCAGAGACATGCTATTTTTGATAAAACCCATTGTTACATTTTATAATAAACTAGGGTTAAAACATTAACGCATCAACTTGAATTAATGCATTAATATGAATATAAGAAGAAATACTTTATAAAAACATTTTAATTACAGTTTTCTAATATCCCTATCTTCTGCCACCCCAATAACACTCAATCACACACTCCAGCCCAATAGGTTGCAATAATGCTCTTATTTTTCCAGTCATGAAGAAAACTTGCAAGGTTACATTCCTAAGCTTGTTGGGTGAGCATAGCAGTGTCATCATATGAGCCTGATTAATTTGGACGATTTTCTTCTCAAAGACAAAAGCTTTTTTTAAGGTGGAAAAAAAAAGTTTTTTTTTACATTATATTCCATGTTTCAGCTGCAAACCTGCAGTCTTCCTCAGCAATGTCCTCTGACAGCTGTGACGTGTCATTTATCAGCTGTTTTTCCTGTAGAATTTTTTTTCTCCTTTTAAAAACTTTTGTCTTTGAGGTCCAAATCAATCATTAAGGGGACAAAATTGACCTTTTTGAACTAAATTAGCGTGATGTCAAGGGATTATGATTAATGCAAAACATGTGGCTGTGAGCACTGACACCAGAGCAAATTGGACTACGAGACCGGATGAAAGGAATCACATGCAAACAAGTTCATCTCATCTGATTTGACTGTTCATCGTAATATGCGCTTATGCATTGAGTAGTCAGCCACGATGTATTTGAATGAAAAATGTACCTATTCTGTAAACAATTGCTATTTGAAAAAAAAAAGATTCATTTAGATTATTACAAAGCTTCTTCATATTTGGATCACCTTTTAATAGTGTCCTACCACTCCAATGAATGCAAATAATTAAAAGTCAATCCACAAAGTATATAGAGCAATTAAATATTTTGTTAACATTTATAGTACTATTTATAGGTCAGAATTTTCAAATCTTTCTAACAGGAAATCGGCTGGAAAATAGCTGATTGATGCGTTTCTAGACGATAAGATTAATAAATTGATTTAGATTCAGGTCATCATTGATTATAAAATGGGAATACATAAAAATCTCTCCTTTTAAGACCTTTCCATTTTCGGTATGCTAAAGGACATCACAGATATTTCATTTTGATCTTAGGCAGCATTCAAGTCTACATTCTACTATAATAAATTTGTTGCGTGCTTAGAAGTGTTGGTTATCATATGCTTGCTCAAAGTACCACTGCAATTTTCTAATGTTGTGAATCTGCTCTACACGTGGTAAAAAACCTTTCTGATTCTAATGAATTTACAGCTTAATGTGTACTAAAATACTTTTAGACCATTTCCAGATAATTGCTATTATTTTTTGGGTACTCGGATGCAGTTGCAGTTTGATCAGTTACAGAGCCCACTCTAAATTTATGTAATTCCAAATCTTGCAAACTTCCAAAACATGGATACAGAGGTGTTGAGAGAACTGACCTGTGGCCTTCAAATCACTGTTCGCTGTGTTATGTGAGGGGAGCAGCAAGTGTTACTCAGATCCTCCTACAGATGCCTGAGCAGTCACGACTAACGGGGATGTTCTCCATCCATCCACTCAGCCTGGCTAACACAGACTTCAACTTACCCTCTGCTTTGCAGTCCCACACAGATACACACACCACACACACAGTTCACCTAAACTAGAGGGATTGGTCCTAAAATAAATTAATAAATACAAAATCTTTGACAATACCTCTTGGAAGGAGGATGGTGTAGTTATTAGAAAGGGTTTCTGGCTCAGGATAAAGGAGAGGGGTGAGTGAACATCAGAGCATTCTTCTTTATCTTCTGAAATGCAAAGGGACAAAGTCCTCAAGACCTATACGCCCCAGCTCCAAATATGCAATCGACTCCTAAGATTGACTTCACAGTTTTCTAAAAACTCCCTAAAATCTCACATCTTTCCACATACATGTTTCTGGTCTGAAACGAAAGCTAATCTCAGTGAACACTTTTCAAGTCATCTCTAGAAATCTCGGCACCTTCGGCTCTGAGAAGCCCATAGCTGAGAATAGCATGCAGATCCTGCCCACCATCAGATGTTCTCATGCAGTACTGTCTACAGGGAGCGAGATGAACCTTGATGAATAAATATGAAGATAACCTGCACCTCTGCTGTACTTTTTTCTGTTCTCATTTCCCATATGGTTCCACTGAAGAGAGGGTTAAAGAAAGAAAAAAATGTCAGATTTTCAAAAGAAGCCCCAGGGCTATTGTTTTTGCCTATGTCTCTACTGGTTTTGTTTTCTGAGGATGTGCTTTTGTGTGTGTGCGTGTACATGTACATTCCTGTGTGTGCGTGCATGTGTGGGCGGTACAGTGTAGGAGTGTGCTGTAGCTTTTTCACAGAGCCTCCAGTAGCGTGTATTTGTGAATCTTTTGTTTTATTCTCCATCACTTTTCAGCTCTGCAGTAATCACACCTAGCATTGCCGCTCAAGTGCTGCTGCCTTTGAATGAAGAGCAACAAAATCAAGCTCTTTATGGACTAATTTCCCTAACCAGCCTCAGCCATGCAAAATAAATGCTAAATTATCATTTTTTGACACTGATTTAACAAAACAATCAGTATTACATAAATAGGGGGGAGTCTTCCATAGACAAAATAAACAGAAAAGTCAAGAATGTTAATGAAGTATACAAAAGGGGAATTTGCCTTATTGGTGAAGTCTACTAAATATTAATATGAAAATACTTAAATATGTGCAAAGGCTGTCATTGGCAAATATTACATTGTGGCTTTGTTCAAAAGAGGTGTGGGTGGGGGATCAATCCATCCAGGGCCAAACTGAACCTTGTTTTGACTATATGCAGCTCTATGTGTGACAAAGACACCCAGACACAACAAGGTGAAGTGTTTCGGACAGAAAAGATGACAAGCAGACCCAGAGGAACTGGGGCCTCTAAACTCTTGGCTCAGATTACTGTGTTTTCTTAAAGCTACAATCAAAACTTTTAAGTTTATTCGGTTTTTAAATCCAAATACATTGGATGTTTGTCTTAAATCTGGTGTAAGAAGCAAGCCAATAATTGGTCCCAAAAATGATCACATTCGGCCTTCTCTAAACAAACCCCTAAATAGATTTTTTGAGTAAGGTTGTGGGAAGTTAATATCACTAATACTTCTCCGGTCAATAAGACTCCTCAGAGCAGTGGAAGGCTATGAGTTGATCAGAACATCCTGTTTTATCTGATGTTATATAACCTAAATAAGAGATATCCAAAGTATGGCCAAAGAGCCATTGTCAGCCTCATGATTGAATTTCCACGACCCTCAAAAGCACAAGTAGTTGATACAGATGTGGTTGATTTGTTTGTTTTTTTTCATAGGGGGAAAATTCTTGAAGACAAATTAAAACCTTGCTATGATAGAAAATGTTAGGTATGTATTTTAACCCCTAAGCCCGCTAGCCCCTATTGTTGGGGACACGCCTCCTCAAGTAACATTTAACTTTCAACTTTTAATTATTTGTTATTACAGACACCAACAGTTGGTCTAAAGTCAATAAGAGTGAGTAGTTACTATTTATGATGTTTATTTGCTTCTTTACAATGAAAACAAGCAGCTAATGAGTACTTTTTGAGGCAGAATTCATATTTCATATTTTCTGTCTTTCAACCTCAAAAACTCATGCCCACTATGGTTTTCTTGAGAATTTACACATCCACAGTATCCCCATAGACCTTCCTATTATATGAGAGCAATATGAACATTTTAAAACCTTTTACAAGCTATAAAAAGCCTTCCAGAGTGTAGGTATGCCAAATTTGGAAAAAAACTGCCTCAGGCTTAAAAGGTTAATACCCTAGCTTTTTTTATTCTATTTAATGTTACATTAAATAGCTCCACATAAATCCAGTAACTTTCACACAAAGGCACAAAAAAAAGCTTTAGATCAGTTTATTACAATTGACTAAACACAGAAGGCATTTTCAAAACTTATCATGGTTTTAGAACTGAGAATAGATTATAATTTTTTACAACGAAGCCCAAAGGAATCTGCAAACTAGATGCCAGTCTTCTGAGAATTTTAGCTATTTGTTTTCACCACCAAAATAACCACCATGCATCACCATGTGGAAATATTGAATCAAGCTAATTTTACACTCCTACAGATTAATAGCCATCTCCCTGTTTTTACATAATTTAAAAAATAAAGTTGTAAATATTAAGCTGCTGCCATACTGTCTGATTTCTTGACATAACTTTTGGTGTAGAGCAAACTGTGTTTGGCAGTTCTAAACGGGAAGAAATTAAGGAGATTTGGTGCTATACTGAATCTCGCCAAATATTTTAAGTATGTGCCCTTCATATTTAAAGGGCACATGACACTTTTTTTACATACTCTATATTTAAAGTATGTGCCCTTTCTTTGAAGGGAGAGTTCTTTTTTATAACCTGGACCTTGTTTTGTTTTTTTTAGCAAATCTTACTTTCATTTACTCACCCAGATATGTTTGGAGCCACTTGGAGTCCTTGAGGAAAAGTTTATATCTAGACGTAATCAGCATATATCCATATAATGGGACTCAATCAGGGCAGGAGATTTGCTGCCTGTAATAAGGCATTATTTGCCCCAAAACTCCTTCATTTAACCATGTATTGTTATTAATCGTTAGCAATATTCCCCTGTGAGTTCGGAACGTCTCAGCGGTGCTAAGGTTTTAGCTTCTTATTTTTTTTACAGGCTTTTAATGCAACTTCTTAAGCCAACTAACAATCAACTTCTTCTTCTTCCTTTTAAACTAACCTGGGATTTCAATGACGACACATCCGTCCATCATAACAGCTGTAGTCTGTGTAGGTTGCAGAAAAGGAGCCTGTAGAAGCTAAACTTTGTCCTGTTGGTCATTCTGCAATTTGATTAAATTCAATTCACTTTTATTTGTATTGCGCCAATTCACAACAAATGTCATCTCAAGGCACTTAAAACAAAAGTTGTTTCAATACAATTACACAGGGAGGGTTTCTTAAGTAAAAGTTTAATTACAGCCACCTTAAATTCCTGAGGCACATAGCCAGTAATTAAAGATAGATTCATCATGTCTAGAATAGGGCCAAAAACCAGAGGGAACACTTCCTTAAATAATTTGGTTGGTATTGGGTCTAACATACAAGTTGAGGGTTTAGATGAAGCTAATATTTGTGATAATTCCGAATGTTCAACAGAATCAAAACAGTACAGACATAGACATGGTTCTACAGTTCTCTCTGATACTGCCTCATTTACTGAACGAGAGTTAATCAAGTTTGGGAGAATGCCAATTATTTTATTTTTAATAGAATTTATTTTATTTATGAAGAATCCCATAAAGTCATCACTACTTTAAGGGGGAATAGTTGGCTCAACAGAGCTATGACTCTGTGTAAGTTTGGCAACTGTACTAAAAAGAAACCTAGGATTGTTTTTATTTATCTCTATTTATAACGAGAAATATGCTGTTCTAGCTTGTCGAAGGGCGTTTTTATAAAGTAGTAGACTATTTTTCCAGCTTAGAAATGAATTATTTAAGTGTGTAGAGCGCGATGTTCTCTCCATCTTCCTAGTATTCTGCTTTAAAGTACGTAACTCTGCATTAAACTAGGGAGCCAGCCTTCTATGGTTGCTAACTGTCTAGTGCCAAACGCAGTGAGGAAGTAACACTTTGAACCAGACCATCAATTTCTGAAGGGTTAGTGTTCGAATTACTACAGTCTACTGTGGTATTCTGAGTCGGATAGGAAAGCAAGAATGGAACAGATTCTTTAAAACTTGTCAGAAATATCTGATAAAGCTCTACTGTAATTAAATTTTCGTTCAGATTTTGGAATGTTGGTTAAAGTAAATTCAACAACGCATCCTCACACCCTACTCGTTACGTATGGACGCAAGATCAGACTCCTGACCAAGCGTAAATAAGTGATGAGTTGTGTACCCCCCTCGCATCATTTTTTGATGCGCACAGAACAGGTTGTATGGTTGTGGTCCTTCATTGTAAACATTTGACGTTTATTTTGTTTCAGAGCCGTTCGATTTAGCAGAATAGCATAATGTACGTTGAGTTATGTAAACAATTTTAACCAATCCACAAGTTTTATGTTCTAACCTTAAGGTCACAAGGACAAAAATACATTCTTATCTAACCAATTTTAACCAACACACAAGTTTTATGTTCTAACCTTAAGGTCACAGAAGGACAAAAATACATTATTTTAAACAAGCAAGCAAGTAAACGGATTCCTTGTCCTCCCCGTGTCGTCAATTACTGACGTCTAGGGATCTGTATAACATTCAAAGGGAGCACCAAGCACGTCAAAAAATGACATGAGGGGGGTACCCAACTCGTCACATATGTACGCTTGGTCAGGAGTTCGATCTTGCGTCCATATGTGACGAGTTGGGTGTGAGGATGTGTTGAATTCAAAGGTTATCAAAAAATGGTCAGATAGGACTGGGTTATGTGGGAGGACTATTAGTTCATCACACTCTGTGCCATATGTCAGTACAATGTCTAAAGTGTGTTGACCAGAGTGTGTGGGTCCCTTCACTTTCTGAGTAAAGCCAATTGAGTCTAAGATATTATTAAATGCTGCAGTTAGGCTATCACTTTCAATGTCCATATGAATATTGAAATCCCCAATTATAATAATCTGATCAGTATTTAACACTAAATCTGATAAAAAATCTCAGATCTGGTCCAAGAATTGAGAGTAATGGTCTGGTGGACGATACAAAACCACAAACAAAAGCTTTAATGTTTTGCAGCTTGGGTGACATAAACTAAAGATTAGATGTTCAAAAGAGCTGTAGTTAATAATTGGTCTAGGGTTAATTTGCAAATCTGAATGAAAAATGGTTGCAACTGTCACGTCGCTTGTGCTGCAAGGAGGGGACGAAGAACCCAGGCGCAGAAGCAGAGTTCCAGGTGAGGGGGTATTTTATTGAACGTGCAGCAACATAAGGCGAGACAACATACACTCAGCACACAACAATGATCCAGCAAGGACTGAAGCTCTCGCTGGACCTTAAATAAGGGAAGACAAGGAGGAACAGGTGAAGACACTCAGGGAACACTGGTGCAGGCAATAGGATGTGAAGAGGTTCAGACAGGACGACACAGGTGCAGATGATGATGAGAAGAGTGGATGATTAGGGCAGCATGACAGCAACTCCTCCTCCTCGCCCAGTACTTATAGGAATGTGAAAATTATGATAATTGGAAGGAGATGACTCATTTATAATTACAAAATCCTCCTGCTGCAACCAGGTTTCTGATAGGCAAAATAGATCAATTTTATTATCACATATCAAGTCATTTACTAATAAAGTCTTTGAGGAGATGGATCTTATGTTTAGTAAACCTCACCTAATTGCCCTATTTCCTTGTTTGGTCCGAGTCGTATTTATTTTAATGAGATTTTCATAGTTTGCTTTTGTCAGGTTAACTTTTAGTCTATTTGATTTTGGCTGTGGGCGCGACACTGTCTCAATGGGGTATTGAGTGGGTAACAGTAAAGAAAATGCAGAGAGGTGGGTAAAACTACGACTCTGCTTCCTGGTCTGGACCCTGGTTTGTCACTGTTTTTAAGTACTAATAAATCTGTCCACATTCCTGGAAAGAAGATCTGCTCCATCCAAAGTGGGATGGATACCGTCTCTCCGGATCAGACCAGGTTTTCCCCCAAAAAAATTCCAATTATTAATATAGCCCACGTTGTTTGCTCGAAACCACTCAGACAACCATCGATGAAATTACAGCATGCAGCTAAACATGTCGTCACTGGTCCGATCGGGCAGGGGACCAGAAAAGATTACACAGTCTGACATCTTTTTAGCAAACTCACACACCGAATAACGCCTCCAAAGCTACAAAAACGGTACATTTACCAATATCACTAAAGAAGGCGGGATATGGTGAGTTGAATTGGGGAGCCACAATGTTTATAAGTCCTGTTTTGGTGTGGCATTAAAAGAAGGATTCCTTTTTTTCCTGAGTCTGAGGGTTATCAGAAAACTCCTGGAATGGTGAGCCTGTTATAGAGTTAGAAGTTGACAAAGAGTTGGATCTGTTACTGGTCTTTCTTTTAGCTGGTGTGATGATTGGATCTGCTGTCGTAGGGAGCATTTTCTGTAGAGTAGAATCTGCATGTTCAGCTAAGTCAGCTAACTGAACTGATGTGTTTCCACATAGAGATGCTGGAACCCTGTGTTTCTTTCAAAGGTCATCTGACGGCATTGTTGCACAGTCAGCTGGTATGACTCTGGCGGGTTTATCACTGACGGGTGTGCGGGTATCATGTTCTCTGTGTGTTACAGCAAGTTGGCGTCCACTATGTGTCTCGGTTCGAGAACAGGGCAGTGAGTTCACATGAGTTAGCAAATTCTAGAGATAAAGCTTCTGACCTTTCTTATTGATATGACGTTCATCTTTTGTGAATAAATGTCTCCTTTCAGAGAAATTTTTTAAATGATTTATAAATCGAATAGACTTTTCAGCATAGACAGCTTTAATAAGCCTGCTAAAAGATCTGATCCTGCTAAATTTTTCGTCTGAGGGTGTTGCTGGAATTGGTCCAGATATGTGAAGTTCTACCTTCTTGTTAAAGTTCTGGGGTAAATCCAAGAAGTCTTTATAATTTCAGATTTCTTAAGGGAGATGTCAAGCAGCTCCCATGTGGACAAGTTTTTCTTGTTCTCAATAATCGATGGAATCCTCTCAGAAAGTTCTTTAACTGACATCTCATGTAAGTTTATGTTAACTTGGGTTTCGTGAGCTGGACCACGCCCCATATTCAGTATTCTCTCACTAATCTATTCAGATCCAACTCACCTGGCATCTCACACCTGAATTTCATCCCTAATTACTCTGTGATCTATTTAAACCCCGAGCACCTAGCCATCAGCGTCGCTCAGACTGTGGTCTGGTAAACCCGCGCTGTTAAGCAAGACAATCTCTACTAGCATGGATGTGCTTTCTCTTGATCCGTCCGAATCCGACTAGGATCTCTTCTCCAGTGAGACTACCATCATTGGAACATCACCTCCATCTGTGGTCCGTCAAGTCTCTCGCTGTGTCAGGCTTCCATCGGCTCATTGGGATTCCAGCCAATCCTCTCAGCAAGCCAGAGCTCTTTCATCTCGCTCTGCTCGGTCGGATCTCTCTCCATCGGCTTCCGTGCCTCGGGGCCGTACAGTCGTCCACCTAGATCGATGCCCTTTTCCATCTACTCTCCACATATCTAACTCCTTTCATTCTCGTCTTTAGGCTTCGCCTTCCCGTTCTCCCTCTCTAGCTCCAGGCCGTTCGGTCCAAGTTTCCTCCCGTTCCCGCAGAGGATCCTCGTCGTGCTCCGGGACTTCTTCCAGAGTTCAGCGGTCCCCAGTAGGCGCCGTAGACTGATTGGCTCCAGGTCCCTCTTCTTCCTGATCTCTTCAGGCTCCCTGTTCACCACAAGCTCATCACTCTCTTCCCGATCTCTCTGGCAGTCCAGCTCGGAGGGCCTCTCCTCCCTGTTCCCGTCCAGCTTCATTCCAGTTGAGGAACTCACATAGAATTCTTCATTCTTCCGCCTCCGTCTCCAACCGTCCGGACAGTAGCCCGCTTGAAATCTGCACTCAGGGATAGATGCATCCCTTTTAGCCGTTCAGCTAATAAATCTAGCCTCTTCAAGCTCCTTTTCCCCTCTACTCGCCATTAGCCAAAACTTCCTCCTCTCATAATCCACTTCCTACTTCAGCCTCAGTCTCCAATTCCCCTCAGGGAAGATCCCAGCCCTCAGCTGCTTTCTCTTCCTTAGCCTCTCAGGCCGCATCTTTATTTAATCAATTAATTCCTCTCCCCCACATTCCCCCTTCTATGTTTCCTACATGTCCAATTCAGGCTTCCATCCATGCTCCAGGAACCCCTTCTAACCCTTCAGTGTTACAAGCAGGCTCAAATGTTCAACAACCTATCGCTGCATTACCCCAAAATTCTACTGGTTCGCCATCTCAGTTGCCACCTCCGTCTATTTACACTGCAGCCTCTAACCATTACACTCTTTCTACAGCAGTAGCCGCCATTCGGCCACCCTCTTCCATCAATCGCCCTTCCCCAGTTTCACCCGCTCGCGGTCAACAAATTCTGAATGGTAATTACATTGATTTAGCTCTCCTTCTCCAACCCTCTCTAGGTCTATCAGGTCAGCCCAGGGACGTGCAGACCGGAATGGGGTTGATGCAGCTAGGTTCAGCTCTTAGCTCTCATTCCAAAGATCTGACCCCCACAGAGTTTGCTTTTGCATTCTCTCTTTACAAGGACATAATTTGCTCAGTGTTTCCTGACCGGCGGACTGAGTTAGATGATTATTTATCTATTGTTCTTGACATGGCCCTTAGATTTGTAGGAACAGGGTTTTACCAATATCATGTCCTTTTCTCATCCCAGGCAGCGGGTCGTCTTGCCCAACACAATCAAGGTACATACTGGGGTTGTCTAGACTCCGAGTTATACTGCCGCATCTTTGCGGCCCGGGCATCCCTATCTTGCAGCCTCTGCGGCGCTCCCTCCTAGCTTTCTGCCGCATGTACTCTTGTTACTCCTCTCCGACCTTGGCTGTAATCGGCACGTAGCTCATCAGTGCCCAACTGTTTGTCATCAGCTGCCCCTCCCCCTCCAGTGATTCCTAAGTCTCTTCCACCACAGTCTAAACCTAATGGACCAGCCTCCGGGGGCATGGATAAGCGCGGCCGTCCAATCCTTTACCAGGGTGGCAGGATGTGTGCAACAATTTCAATGACCTCAGCTGTTCAGCCTCTAGCTGTAGGCTCTTGCATACCTGCTCTTTCTGCGGAGGGGCACATGCTAGGAACACCTGCCCCCATAACCCCACTTCCAAAGCAGATTGATTAATACAACACCTCGCCACTCCCATCAAGGAGAGCGACTAATCTCTGCTTTGAACAGATGGGGAATTCGTGGATTTCTTGGTTAAGGGTTTCACACACGGGTTCCACCCAACCATTGGAGTTTTTCCTGATTCTTCTACTTCCTGTTCTAACCTATTATCTGCCCTTTCTGATCCCGATACAGTCGATTCTTTACTCCTTAACGAGGTTAAGGAGGGTTTCATGGTCGGTCCTTTCGCCGGCCCCCCTTTTTGAGTTTTTTCAAATCAGCCCCCTTGGGGTAGCAGCCTGCAAATATTTCGGGAAGGAAAAGACTGATTATCAACCTGTTGGCACCTCACAATTCCTCTGTTCCCAGTATAAATAGTCTCATACCCTTTCCTGATTTCTCAATGCAGTACGCGCTATAGACCACGCTATTCGACTTGTCCGTCTAGCAAGTCGTAATGCATAGCTTTCTAAAGCAGACAATACTAGTGCCTTCAAGTTCCTTCCCCTTCATCCAGACTTCTGGCGGTTCTTTGGGGTCTTTTGGAAAGGAGCTTATTACTTTGCAGTCAGACTCACCTTTGGATGCGGAAGTAGCCCCCGGATCTACGACTCCCTTTCCGAGGCTTTGTGTTGGATTCTGCTTAACACTTACCGCCTCCCTTACGTCCTTAATCTCCTCGATGATTTTCTTGTCATCACCCCCGCCTCATCTTCTCTTTTTCTCGGGCTCTCACTGAAGCATTCTCCAACATCGGAGTTCCCCTGTCGGAAGCGAAGACTATAGGTCCTCATACTTCTCTTGAATTCCTGGGTATTACTCTCAATTCTTCCACTTTTCAATCATCTCTGCCACTCGAGAAGGTTCAAAGAATCTCTTTGATTCTTTCTAACTTCATCCTAGCCGACTCATGCTCAAAACAACAGATTCTGTCTCTTTTAGATCATCTAAACTATGCAATGCGATTTATTCCTCATCATTCATTTTTCACCTTCTGTCCACCGTAGCTAACATCCCTTCGCTTCATGGTCATCTTGCCGTTGAAGAACCTTGCCGGATGGAAATGCACCTTTGGCAAGAATTTCTTTAATCTTGGACTGGTATTTCATTCTTTTATAATGATTTCATTTCTCATCCGGATGACATCCGGCTATTTACCGATGCAGCACCCTCTGCAGACTTTGGCGGTTTCGACAATGGAAGGTGGTTCGCTTCAACAAGGCCCCCTGAGGTTTAACGTCTGCAGCTCCTGTCGGCCTCTCTCTCATCCGTTCATTATGATATCCATCCCATTGTGATTGCAGCCCTACTTTGGGGGCATGAATGGTCTCAACACTGTATTCTTATCCATTCAGACAACTCTGCCTTTGTTGACATCATAAACAAAGGCCGTTCACATTAACCCTTCATCATACAGTTCATTCATAGACTCACTCTGGCGTCAGCCAAACATCAATTCATTCTCCTTGCTGCTCATGTACCTGGCCATCAAAATTCCATTGCTGTTTTACTCTCTCGCCTCTCTTTCCAGAAAAAGGGTCCTTGGCTCCAGACGCAGATCCTCATCCAACTCCAATCCCACCGTTTTCAGCTACCATCTACAATTAGCTCCACATGTTCAAGACCTCTTCATCATTTCTCAGAACACTATCCTCAACAGTACCGCTCCTAGAACTCTCTCATCTTATCTTTTAGGATGAAACAGTTTTTAAAAGTTTCTATGTAACGTATAACCTTCCATTCCCTTCACTCATCCCGTCGTCTATTTGTCACTTCATCACCTATTCACATACAATCCTACGAATCCATGTTTCCACTATCAGATCATACATTTCTGGCATTAATTTCTTCATTTAACTGGCTACCGGCAACTCCTGTCCAGCTGTCTCCCATAGCCACATATTCATGCTGCTCAAAGGTCTTAACAAGCAAGAAACAGCTTCACCTAATCACAGATTCCCTATAATCTCTGACCTCCTTACGCGCTGCTTCCCCACAATCCGTTCTGGTTACTATTTTCCTCTAATATATCCTGTTTAGATCTGGCATCAACCCTGATAATTATTCAAACCACTCCATCCACATAGGCACAGCCACTTCAGCTTCTCAGTCAGGCATTTCCGACAAGACTATTCAAATTCTAGGTTGTTGGTCATCTTCAGCATACCGTTCTTACATTCATAATAATCTCAACGATCTGCACCATGCTCATTCCTTGCTTTGGTAAATAATGACCAACTTTGGGGTCCTTAGCAGGCTCGAGACTGACTTCCGAAGACTGCACCCCCACACAGAGTCTTCAAGCCTCCATCAATGCATCCTTCCAGACACACCATCTATTGAACCTTTTTGTCAATAAATGTTCTAATCTAAACAAATTTAATCACCGTAAGCGTGGTCCATGCTATTGAAATGTAAGTTAATATGTTAACTTAAGTTTTGTGAGATGGACCACGCCCCGTATTCAGTATGCTCTCAGTAATCTACTCAGATCCGACTCACCTGGCATCTCACACCTGAATTTCATCTCTAATTATTCTGTGATCTGAATAAACCTCGAGCACCTAGCCATCAACGTCGCTCAGACTGTGGTCTCGTAAACCCCACCCTCCCTCCCCCTGATCCTTTAACTCGTCTCACTATTACATCCCCATTTTACTATTCTTTCATCCATCATCCCATCCCTCATCCCATCATTCCTTACATCCCTTCATCCCCTCCCTCATCCCTTCAGCCCGTCCCTCATCCCTTCACCCCATCATCCCTTCATCCCCTCTCTCATCCCCTCATCCCTTTTATCCCTTCGTTTCCTCCTTCATCCCTTCACTCCCTCACTCATCCCTTCATCAGCTTATCCACTCTTTCAAGTTCCAGCACTAATATCTGTTTCTTTCAGGTTCTTCGTCTGGGGTGGTCCTGAGCAGGCTCGAGAAGAAGATGGACTTCCGAAGACTCCACCCACACACAGATTCTCCAAGCCTCCATCAGGGCATCCTTCCAGAAAGACTATCTATCGAAGCTTTTTGTCAACAAATGTTCTAATCTAAACAAATCTAATCTCCGTAAACGTGGTCCATGCTAATGAAATGCTTTTCCAGTATCTTTCAGTTTTCAGCCTTGTTGGGTCTACTCTGCTGCTATTGCCCTGTCACTGAGCATACACCTTTTGCAAACGACCTGTTTATTCGTCTGGCTTCGTTGTCTTTCGTGTACTTCTTTAGGAAGCTGGCCAAGGCTTGTCTTCAAGTCAAGTCTTCAAGTCAAGTCTTTGTTTGGTAGTTTTGAGAGCATCAGGTATGAACATCTGGTTGTCTGGTCATTTCATTATACCTCCCTGGGCCTCCGTCAACTGGCTTATTTTTATATTCATATATATATAATTAACCTGCGTAATTTTGACAGACCCAAATATATTGGTCTGTCAAAATTAGGCAGGTTAATTAATTTCTATAATTAACGACATTTTTTTAAAGCAATTAACTTATGCAGAGAAATTCCCGCTCAGTGTATTCCACAATTCAACCCACACTGCTTTCAGTGCTCGCTCATCAAATAAACAGCATGGCTAATGGTTTCATATGTGAAAATCTTTTGGGCGGACAAGGTGCTGCTGATGCTGCCACAGGAAAAAAAATATCTCACCTGCTATAACTAGATAAGTCAATTGAATTCTTATCTTTAATTTTAAACATCTTAATATATTTTATTCTATCTTAATTTTTTTTATTTCAACAATATTTTTTTAAATGTTGCTGTCAGTTTTGAGAGGGTAAACATATTTGAAAGATGCCCTGCAGCCAGCATAAACAAACCTGTTATTTTTATAAATAAAAAGCAAATAAAATAAATAAATATCCTACATCCTCTGCTTTTTTCACAAATTGCACACTGCTAATGCTCTCGTAGAGCCTAGTTGGAGGTGGAGGTTTTTGCTCTCCCTCCTCTGATGTGACCGAGCCCGACCTTAACCCCACCATCCTCTCTAAATATCTGTCCGAACCCGGCCCGTCGGATACCATCAAGCTTGGGTTGGGTATCCATCCTCTACTTTCCATGGGTTCTCTCTTGGAATCCATACAGGAGGGGACCAAGCAACAAACCACTCTCCTCCAGCAAGCCTTCAGCTGAGGCTCATAAAGGAGGGAGACTGCCACACCCAGAATCCTTTCTTTGCTGGCAAGGGGAACGGACGCAAGTTTCTGGAAGAAACTAATTCCAAGGATGACAAAGACGGCTGACCGATCAGGTCATTCCCAAACACTGATGAAATAAACCCCACAGTTCCGTCTCAAAGCCCTACCGAAAGCTTTCTGAATTATAGACTCTGCCATGAGGAAGGGAGTAGAAAAGGTACTGCATGCCGCAGGATCTGAAACAGCCAATAGCCGCAAACACCCACCACAATGAAGCCTACGTGGGACGAGACATGGAGCTGGAAGCTGCAAAAAGTTACTATTTCAGTGAAGGTTGGAGCTGATCGCTGTTTAGCCAAGCCGGAGAAGAAAAAGCCAACATCCGGGCTAAAGTGCCACCTACCTTATCAGAACACTGTATCGGAACAGCCATGAGAAATATGCTAAGACGTATGCTTTTCCGACTGAGAATCATGTTAAATCCTGCAGTCTAAGATACTCAATCCAACATTAGTTTTTCTTTTCTTTGTTTGATGATTCATGAATGAACAGGAGTGACTATAAGCGGCGGCACGAAAGTTAGCTTGTATTGGTATTAACGTTTATGAAAATAGAGATTGGTTAAAATAGAGTGTTTATACACACAAAACAAATCTTATAAGTCATGTTTGAAATCACCTTCTTAGTGTATCAAAATACTGAAATTAAATCAATCACTGCTGTGACCAATCTTTAAAATAGAATCAATTCTCCAAAGGATATTGATTTCTCATCCAGCAAATTTTTAAATGAAAGACTACTTCCTCTTCAAGGTGTTTTATGGCGTAGTGGTTAAGACAGGGGCCTCATGTTTAGAGGCTCCTCGAAGTGGCTGTCCCAGTTCAACTCCTGGCCATGGACATTTCCCAATGTCTCTCCCACAATTCTCTACCCTTTTCATATATCTGTCCATTGTTAATAAAGGCCACTATGGCCACAAAAAGATTACTTCCTCCAAGGAATGTCTTATTTTTCCTGGCATTATTAGTTGTTTAGACAATAACCAAAGGTGTGAATTATCTTAAACTAATCAATTCAATTCAATTCAGTTTATTTATATAGCGCCATTTCACAACAGATGTCATCTCAAGAGACTTTACAAAAAGAATTATTACAATACAATGTTTAGTGTAGAAATTACAGAACCACAGAAGATTGCGTCGTGGAATTCTCAGCAATCCCTCATACTGAGCAAGCATGCAGCGACAGTGGGAAGGAAAAACTCCCTTTTAACAGGAAGAAACCTCCGGCAGAACCAGGCTCAGCACAAGCGGTTATCTGCCGCGACCGTCTGTGGCTTGGAGAATACATAACAGAGACACAGAAAGAGCAATAGAACTGATGCAGAAGTTTGTTGCAGGACGTGGAGAATTTTCCGTCACTGCAATGCCATCTTAGTCAGGGTCGTCAAGCAGGGCTAATCCGGAGCACCTACTATAATAGAAAACAGGTTAGTGCTTGAATTGACAGCACATCATGCAGTTGGGGAGAAGTAGGAGAGAAAGTAGGAACAGACCCTAATAATGTCCTCCAACAGCCTAGCCTAAAGCAGCATAGCTACTAACATTAACCTGTCTCCTAGCTACTAGGAGACCTGGCTACCAACACTCTGTCTGAGTCCTCCTGACCCGTGGACGGTGTAGGGCCGGTAACGGCCCCCGTCATGCCGGGGTCTTCTCGGAGTCGGGTTGTTTGAGAATGCAGCCCAAAGTGGGTGGTAAACTCCATCTAAGGCTAAATACCGGCACGAGACCGATAGTCGACAACTATCTTAAGGAAAAATAGACAGAACTGAGAGGACAGAGTTGAAGAGGGCGAGAAACGTTTAAGAGATAAACGGGTGGGGTCCGCACAGTCTGCCCGGGGGATTCAACCCGGCAGGTAATGGGCGGCCGCACTGTGCGGGAGGATCCCCTTGAGGGACCTCTCTCCGGCGCTGGCTGGCCCCCGTGGGGCGCATTTCTTCCGCGGCGGTAAGCCGCGACCGGCTCCGGATCTTTACCTGGCTTACATTAATCTATCTCTACCTAGCTACTCTACCTCTTCCTATCTCTTCCTAACTTTTGACACTCTGCCTGACTACTAACATTAACCTGTCTCTTCCTATCTACCTGTCTAACCTGACTCTAACTACCTATAAACATATCTCTAACTGTAAGCTTTGTCAAAGAGGAAAGTTTTTAGCCTAGTTTTAAAGATAGACAAATTGTCTGCTTCACGAACCAACCCTGGGAGCCGGTTCCATAGGAGGGGAGCCTGATAGCTGAAAGATCTGCCACCCATTCTACTTTTAGAAATCCTAGGAACTACCAGTAAACCTGCAGTCTGAGAGCGAAGGTCTCTGTTAGGAACATATGGAACAATCAGGTCTCTTATGTATGATGGAGCTAGATTATTAAGGGCTTTATATGTCAGAAGGAGGATCTTGAATTCTATTCTAGATTTTACTGGGAGCCAGTGAAGAGAAGCTAAAACAGGGGAAATGTGATCTCTTCTTTTAATATTCATCAGAATCCTAGCAGCAGCATTTTGAACTAACTGAAGACTTTTAATTGTATTCTGTGGACTACCTGATAATAGACAGTTACAGTAATCCAGCCTTGAAGTAACAAAGGCATGGACTAGTTTTTCAGCATCACTCCTGGACAGGATGGTTCTAATTTTTGTAATATTCCTAAGGTGAAAAAAGGAAATCCTACAGACTTCTTTAATGTGAGATCTAAATGACATATCTTGGTCAAAAATGACACCGAGGTTTTTTGCTTTATTACTGGAGGCTAATTTAATGCCGTCCAGGTGAAGGGGCTGACTAAGTAGTTTCTTTTTCAGAGCTTCTGGTCCAAAGACGACAACTTCTGTTTTATCAGAATTTAGAAGCAAGAAGTTTAGAGTCATCCAAGTTTTTATGTCTTCCAGACATGCCTGTAGTCTACCTAACTGATTGGATTAATCAGGATTTATGGATAGATATAGCTGTGTATCATCTGCGTAACTATGGAAATTTATCCCATGCTGCCTAATTATTTTACCAATAGGAAGCATATATATAGTAAAAAGAATCGGCCCAAGGACTGAACCCTGTGGTACTCCGCAAGTAACTTTTGAGGTTGAGGAGGGTTTATCACAGTTGGAAGACTAATTTAGCTCCATTTCAAAACATTTCAATATAAACATTGGTCTTTAAGAATCCAGATTCATACTGAACTGTCACAAATGGATTTATGCTTTCTATTTCTTTGCATATTTATCCATTCTTTGTGTTCTTTAATTTTGTTAGTCTGCTCATTGTTTTTTAATAAGAAGTGGGTCTTTCAAGCTGTGTTGATTTAAATGTTTGTTTTTTAGTTTAAATAAACTGATGTATTTTGAAAGTCGTTTGTCCATTATTCCACATGCATACTGTATATAGTAATTTGCAGTTTAATGAACATCTCAAGCTCATTCCTTCAACATTTTAACTACCTCAGCCTTAATCAGGCAGGTAATAAAAAAAAAAAAATCAGAGACTGAAAATATTGGCTATTAATATAGTTCCTGGATATCAGGTGGATATCAGGTTACTAATATTATTAATTGCCCTAAGAAATTATTCCTAATTATTCAAAGCCAAGACCTAAATGTCATCAATCCATAACATTACTGGAGCCCAGTTTGATTCATGAATAATAACTTGAGCCTCATCAATTATCATAAGTATTGATGTGATTATTTCAAACCAGACATTTATCGCACCCCCTCTACCTCAACATCTATCTATCTATCTATCTATCTATCTATCTATCTATCTATCTATCTATCTATCTATCTATCTATCTATCCTTTACTTTTATATTCTTTGAAAGAGTAATCTGATTACTGACTACTGATTACTCCTTCTAAAAGTAACTTAGTTACTTTATTTTAAAAGTAACTACAGTAGATTATAAGTTACTTTTTTAGTTACTTTCAGCAGCTGCCAATAACACTCCCCACTGCTTTAAAATAAGCACAATAACCAATTTTGCCAATACTCACTTTACTGGAAGTGCATTTTAACAGTAAGGCTGGATATATACTTGGTTTTTAACCTCACCAGCAACTATAAAACAACAAAATGTGTCATAGGCATGTACTACCGGAGAGTTCCACTAGGGGGCAGTTACAAAGTACAAAACTCAGACTCACAGGCTCAGGTCAAAACAAACATGATGACGTAAATGAGATAATCAGCTGTTTCGGATTACGACAGAAAAAGACGGCGGCAGTGTTGTTGAAGGAATGTAGGACCATATTTACCACTATTGTTGCTTATTTTCCTAACGCTTCGGCTATCATGTACCAAATATATCTTTTTGCTTAAGAAAAATACAAAATTAGTAACGTACGGTGACTTGAACAAGTAACTTTACAGGTATGGATACAGTAGATTAGTCGTTACTGAAAAAGTGGTCATATTAGAAGTAAAGCACTACTAAGTAATGCGTTACCGGCATAACATATACCCTTCATATATATATAGTCAAGTTAATCACCAAATAGGTTGTGCTTTTAGTTTTATTTGTAAGTATCAATTTCCCGTTCTCCTCATTAATGAATCATCAGTGAGAACAATTAATAACATGATTGATCCCAGGGGAAGAGATGAGCAGAGTTCAGGGTGTCTGCGTGACCTGTCTGTGGTTATCTGGTGGACACGATAGTGAAGAAGCTAGAGATGTAAGGCAGAAAGGCAGGGCTTCCAGCTGGAGCATGAGTGAGGAGGGAGAAGAGGAACCTTGTAGCATTCAGATATGGGATGATTTCTAAGAGGCTCACAGAAGCCTTAAAATGGGTCACAGAGGATTCTTGGAGTTGACCAGAGAAACCTCTGGAGGAGCACAGGTAAGTGTTACACAAGTGAGTACACATGGAGATAGTTCCTAGGATTTCTAAAAGTAGAATGGGTGGCAGATCTTTTAGTTATCAGCCTCCTATCCTGTGGAACCAGCTCCCAGTTTTAGTCATTGAAGCACATACTCTGTTTTTAACACTAGGCTTAAAACCTTCCTTTTTGATAAAGCTTATAGTCAGAATGGCTTATCTCTGTAGTTATGCTGCTATAGGCTTAGAGTGTGGGAGGACAGACTGACCCCTTTTTTTCACTCTTTTACTTTTCTCTTCTACTACTCTTGTTGGATCTGCTTAGAATTAACAGATATTAAAACAGACCCAGTCTAAATGGACTCAGTCTCCCATTATTCCAAGCACCGAGCAAGACGCCACCTTCCTCAAAGCGCCACCAGCGCTCCTTCAAGCTTCCCCAAACTTATTGACCAGCTGCACCTGGTCAACTCTCAAGAGAAGCTCATTGGCCAATACAGCGCCAGCCCTGGATGACAAAGCAATGCTCCTTAAGTATGTATCAGCTTGCAGCACCTCATATCGATCTTTCCGGCCTTGCTCGTGGTTGAGGAAAGATCTACCCTGAGAACGAGCTCTCTCTTTAACTCCCCCTCAGGCTCTTGGTGGCTGGACCGTCTGAATCTTCAAAACTGCCCGGGTCAAATTTCTATTTGTCCGCCGCGCACCACGTATCACAGCTGTTTACAAGCGGTGTATTCCACAAGCGCTGACCAGCAGTTAGCGTTCTGTTCGCCTCTCCTGCACAACTCAGGTGAATGGATTTATTCTTTTTTTTTTTCTCTCCCTTTTTTGGATCCAAGATTTCCCCCATTTGAGCCCAGTCTCTGATCATGGACTAAAGTAGGAAAAATCCTCTATTTAAATCTGGGTGGAGCCACTTTAGTATAATTGTGCATAACTTTTCTGCTAAGAACTGATTGATTTTTTGTTTGTGTTAAAGTGCTCTGTTTTCTTTTGATTTGCAAGCGAAGCAGTGTGTTTTGATTTGATGTTCTCCGCTCCCTGTTACTGGACTCTATGTGTGGCCGTTTCAATAGAAAGCCCTTTGTTTGAGGGCTGAGCTACGTGGTCTCCTTTGTTTGTCCAGACCTGGCTGCACGCTTATCGCCCCCCTTTTTTCTCCCCCTTTTCCACTGCATCTCATGCAGGCTTACGCGTTAGCATGTTAGGTCGACCTTCCGGTGATGTGGTTGTTGTTTCCATAGTTCATCGATTTTGTAGTTTAGTATTACCATTTAGCATTACATAGTAGGCATAGATAATTTTAAACTAGATTGAATTTACTTTGTTTGTTTGAGCATTTTGGTGAATAAAGTAGACTAAACTTGAGATAGGTCTCTGTTTCTTCAGTGTTTATTATTAATACATTACTCTCAAGAGTTCACCTTTCAGATTGACTGATAGTCTGGTTTAATAATATTGTTTCCAACGTGAAGTATGAAACTGGTGCCCTGTTTTCTCACTAAATTTTATCAAGAATAATTTGAGTTAGATTAACAATTATCCTGTTGTTAGGCTACCGGTGTAGTTGTTTTCTTTCATTATTAGCCAGATAACAAGAATATTCCCATATATCCCAAACACTCTCCAGATAAAATTTTTTCTGCTGTTATTGCGATTGTTAACCTCGTTTTTCTCTCAGTGTTTCTCTCTCCATACAGGTTCCACCCAGACTGGTGTCCTGCTGAACTATGGTGAACACTGGTCCAGATAGTGCTCTAAGTCCATCCTCAGACCCCCAGACAGTCACGGCAGATGACCGCTTATACTGAGCCAATTTCTGCCAGAGATTTCTTCCTGTTCAAGAGCAGTTTTTTTTCTCTCCACTCTCACTTCATGCTTGCTCTGTATGAGGGATTGCTGAATGGATTGCTTTGGTTGCTGGCCTGCATCAAAGGGGCTCAACCAATGTCAACAACTTCATTCAATCTGCTGGGATTCCTTACATAGAAAACTTAACTGATTGGAATGTTTGAATAATTGTATTGAAATGACTTTCATTGTAAAGTGCCTGAGATTACATTTCTTGTGAATTGGCGCTATATAAATAAAATTGAATTGAAAAAAAATGGAATTGAATAGATTTTACAAGAATTACTCAAGAGAACACAGAAGGCTGGAGGTTACCAAAAAGACAAAACTTATCCCTAATTTCCACTGCACGCGCTCCGCTCCGGACTCCACAGCCATTCTCTGCCGTCCCTAATTTCCACTGCATGTGCTGTAGATCTGCTCCTCTCTGGTGCGAAGCCCAGAGGTGCTCAAAGAAGGATGTGTGGGAAATGCAAGGTCTTGCTATAAAAGGCAGTAATAAATGCAGAAGTCAGGCGAAACCATTCATTCCGTGGAAGATTAACAGAAAACAACAGTTTAAACTACTTATCTTTTTTATATTATGTCTCGAGCTATCTCCACGTGTTTTGTGTGAGTTCTTTGGGTGAGTACATTGATTTAAAAGAATCTGGTAACACTTTACAATAAGGTAAAAAAAATTGTGCTTTGTTACTGGGTAACGATTTAGGATGTAATGAGTAATGAACCAGGGACTAATGGATAGCTAACCAGTACTTACTAGTAAAACACCCACCAGTGTTATTGGGATTAACGGTTAGATGTCTAAGAAACAGATGAGGAATGAATTGGGGATTGTTGTAAGGCTTGTATACTACCCTTTGTAAACTTCAATAAGGATGCAAGTGAAATCAAGATGATAAAGCAGCGCTACATTACTGTGACATTGCAAATGCTTTGCGTACTTATTGAAGTTTACAAAAGAGAGTCTGCAGGCATTACATTTTCCCAAATTCATTCCTCATCTGTTTCTCTGACACCTAACTATTAATCTCTACAAGACTGGGGGTTTTTTTCACCAGTAACTACTGGTTAACTACCCATTAGTCCCTGATTCATTCCTCGTTTTTTTACCTTCGTTACTACCCATCAGTCCATGAATAATAATAACTGGCAGATGTTTTCACCAGTGAGTACTGGTTAACTATCCATTAGTCCCTGCTTCATTACTCATTACCTCCTAATTTGTTCCGTAGTAATGAAGCACAATTTTGTGCACCTTATTGTAAAGTATTACCTAGAAGCTTTAGTTATGACTTAAGCTTCACATGCAATCGTCTAAAATTTGTCTGTGTTTTTATTTATTTGTTTTGAACAAAAAGGTGTTGGGCTTGTTCTATGTGCTGTTGGGGTTGTGTGATTTGTTTAGATTGACTGTGGACTTGCTCCAATTCAATTCAATTCAATTCAGTTTATTTATATAGCGCCATTTCACAACAGATGTCATCTCAAGGCACTTTACAAAAAGAGTTATTACAATACAATGTTTAGTGTAGAAATTACAGAACCACAGAAGATTGCGTCGTGGAATTCTCAGCAATCCCTCATACTGAGCAAGCATGCAGCGACAGTGGGAAGGAAAAACTCCCTTTTAACAGGAAGAAACCTCCGGCAGAACCAGGCTCAGCACAAGCGGTTATCTGCCGCGACCGTCTGTGGCTTGGAGAATACATAACAGAGACACAGAGCAATAGAACTGATGCAGAAGTTTGTTGCAGGACGTGGAGAATTTTCCGTCACTGCAATGCCATCTTAGTCAGGGTCGTCAAGCAGGGCTAATCCGGAGCACCTACTATAATAGAAAACAGGTTAGTGCTTGAATTGACAGCACATCATGCAGTTGGGGAGAAGTAGGAGAGAAAGTAGGAACAGACCCTAATAATGTCCTCCAACAGCCTAGCCTAAAGCAGCATAGCTACTAACATTAACCTGTCTCCTAGCTACTAGGAGACCTGGCTACCAACACTCTGTCTGAGTCCTCCTGACCCGTGGACGGTGTAGGGCCGGTAACGGCCCCCGTCATGCCGGGGTCTTCTCGGAGTCGGGTTGTTTGAGAATGCAGCCCAAAGTGGGTGGTAAACTCCATCTAAGGCTAAATACCGGCACGAGACCGATAGTCGACAACTATCTTAAGGAAAAATAGACAGAACTGAGAGGACAGAGTTGAAGAGGGCGAGAAACGTTTAAGAGATAAACGGGTGGGGTCCGCACAGTCTGCCCGGGGGATTCAACCCGGCAGGTAATGGGCGGCCGCACTGTGCGGGAGGATCCCCTTGAGGGACCTCTCTCCGGCGCTGGCTGGCCCCTGTGGGGCACATTTCTTCCGCGGCGGTAAGCCGCGACCGGCTCCGGATCTTTACCTGGCTTACATTAATCTATCTCTACCTAGCTACTCTACCTCTTCCTATCTCTTCCTAACTTTTGACACTCTGCCTGACTACTAACATTAACCTGTCTCTTCCTATCTACCTGTCTGACCTGACTCTAACTACCTATAAACATATCTCTAACTGTAAGCTTTGTCAAAGAGGAAAGTTTTTAGCCTAGTTTTAAAGATAGACAAATTGTCTGCTTCACGAACCAACCCTGGGAGCCGGTTCCATAGGAGGGGAGCCTGATAGCTGAAAGATCTGCCACCCATTCTACTTTTAGAAATCCTAGGAACTACCAGTAAACCTGCAGTCTGAGAGCGAAGGTCTCTGTTAGGAACATATGGAACAATCAGGTCTCTTATGTATGATGGAGCTAGATTATTAAGGGCTTTATATGTCAGAAGGAGGATCTTGAATTCTATTCTAGATTTTACTGGGAGCCAGTGAAGAGAAGCTAAAACAGGGGAAATGTGATCTCTTCTTTTAATATTCATCAGAATCCTAGCAGCAGCATTTTGAACTAACTGAAGACTTTTAATTGTATTCTGTGGACTACCTGATAATAGACAGTTACAGTAATCCAGCCTTGAAGTAACAAAGGCATGGACTAGTTTTTCAGCATCATTCCTGGACAGGATGGTTCTAATTTTTGCAATATTCCTAAGGTGAAAAAAGGAAATCCTACAGACTTCTTTAATGTGAGTTCTAAATGACATATCTTGGTCAAAAATGACACCGAGGTTTTTTGCTTTATTACTGGAGGCTAATTTAATGCCGTCCAGGTGAAGGGGCTGACTAAGTAGTTTCTTTTTCAGAGCTTCTGGTCCAAAGACGACAACTTCTGTTTTATCAGAATTTAGAAGCAAGAAGTTTAGAGTCATCCAAGTTTTTATGTCTTCCAGACATGCCTGTAGTCTACCTAACTGATTGGATTCATCAGGATTTATGGATAGATATAGCTGTGTATCATCTGCGTAACTATGGAATTTTATCCCATGCTGCCTAATTATTTTACCAATAGGAAGCATATATATAGTAAAGAGAATCGGCCCAAGCACTGAACCCTGTGGTACTCCGCAAGTAACTATTGAGGTTGAGGAAGATCTATTGTTTACCTGAACAAACTGAAATCTGTTAGACAAATAAGATTTAAACCAACCTAGTGCTGTTCCTATTATACCGACACTTTGAAGCCTTTCTATGAGAATATTGTGGTCAACAGTGTCAAAGGCAGCACTGAGATCTAACAGGACCAGAATGGTCACCAGTCCATTGTCTGAGGCTATGAGAATATCATTAGTAACCTTCACCAGAGCTGTTTCAGTGCTGTGATGAGCTCTAAAGCCTGACTGAAACTTCTCAAACAGCTCATTATTGTTTAAATGCTCACATATCTGGTGTGCAACTATTTTCTCAAGAATTTTAGATAAGAAGGGAAGATTAGATATCGGTCTATAGTTAATTAAGTCGTTTTGATCAAGAGAGGGTTTCTTAAGTAGAGGTTTAATTACAGCAATCTTAAACTCCTGTGGTACATATCCATTGACTAAGGATAGATTCATTATATTTAAAATTGGAGCAGCGATCAGAGGGAAAACTTCTTTTAAGAGTTTAGTTGGGATTGGGTCTAAAACGCAAGTTGAAGGTTTAGATGAAGCTAATAATTTTAGTACATCACAAAGTTCGGCTGCATTAAAGCAGTTTAAGCATATATTAGGTTCCACCATTTTTGAGGCTGCCTCATTAACTAAGGAGGAAGCAAGCATATTGGGAAGGTTCCCAATTATCTTATTCTTTATGGAGTCTATTTTATTTATAAAGAATTGCATGAAGTCGTCACTGCTTAGAGCTTGGGGAATGGTTGGCTCGATAGAGCTATGATCCTGTGTGAGTTTGGCAACTGTATTAAAAAGAAACCTAGGATTATTTTTATTCTCCTCGATTAAAGATGAATAATATGCTGTTCTAGCTGTGTGAAGGCTCTTTTTATATAGCAATAAACTATTTTTCCATATTAAAAAGGAATCATGTAAATGCGTGGAGCGCCATTTTCTCTCTAGTTTTCTAACATTCTGCTTTAGGGTACGTAGCTCTAAATTAAACCAGGGAGTTAATCTTCTATGGCTAGCCACCTTCCTTTTCAAGGGGGCAACTTTGTCTATTGCCCGACGCAGGGAGGAATTAACGCTATGAACTAAAATGTCAAGTTGTGAGGGGTCACGAGTTAAATCACTGTTTTCTGTTCTGCATTTATAAACTGAGGAAATTAAAGTTGGAAGAGCTTCTTTAAAATTTGCTACAGCGTTGTCTGATAACGTTCTGGTATAATGAAGTTTTCTTTCAGGTTTGATATGATCCATTAGAGTAAGTTTAAAAGTGATAAGGAAATGATCAGACAGGATAGGGTTATGTGGAAAGACTGTTATTTCTTCACAGTCAATGCCATAAGTCAGCACAAGATCTAAAGTGTGGTGACAAGAATGTGTTGGTCCCTGCACATTTTGAGTAAAGCCTATTGAGTCTAGGATAGTGTGAAAAGCTGTATTTAGACTATCACTTTCATTATCAACATGAATATTGAAGTCTCCGACTATAATGACTTTATCAGTGTTTAAAACTAAGTCAGATAGAAAATCTGAAATCTGATCTAAAAATTGAGAATAAGGTCCTGGTGGACGATATAAGACCACAAACAAAAGTGGCTTTACTGCTTTGTTATGTGTATGAGGAAAGCTAAAAACTAGATGCTCAAAGGAACTGTAACTATTATTTTTTTGGAGATTAATTAGTAAATCGGAATGAAAGATAGTTGCTACTCCACCTCCTCGACCAGTACTTCGAGGGACACTAAAGTTTAAGTAGCTAGGGGGAGTTGACTCATTTATTGTGACATGGTCCTCTTCCTGCAACCATGTCTCTGCAAGACAAAACAAATCAATATTATTTTCACAAATTAAGTCATTTACCAAGAGTGTTTTTGAGGGGAGAGATCTTATGTTTAGTAAACCACATTTAATTGATTTGTTTTTATGTTCAGTCCGAGTTTTATTTATCTTTATGAGATTTTTATACTTTGCTCTAGTAGCATTAACTTTTAATTCATTAGTTTTGGGTAGTGGACGGGAAACTATCTCTATAGGGTAGTGGGTGGGTGGCAGTCCCTGTTCCTTGACCTGGACTCTGGGTTCCCTGAGCTGGACTCTGGGTTGTCACGGCTTTGGGGAACTAGAGATAACCCTATCAATGTTCCTGGAAAGAAGCGAAGCTCCGTCCTCGGTGGGATGGATGCCGTCTCTACGTAACAGTCCAGGTTTTCCCCAGAAGGCCCCCCAGTTATCAATGTAGCCCACATCGTTTTCTGGACACCACCTTGACAACCAAAGGTGGAACGAAAGCATACGGCTGTACATGTCATCGCTAGTACGATCAGGCAGGGGACCAGAAAAAATTACAGAGTCAGACATCTTTTTGGCAGCCCTACACACCGAAGCTACGCTAATTTTAGTGACCTCCGACTGCCGTCGCCGGGTGTCGTTGCCACCAGCATGGATAACGATCCTGCTATACCGCCGTTTGTCCTTGGCCAAAAGCTTCAGATGGGACCTAATGTCCGCAGCCCTGGCCCCTGGAAGGCATTTGACGGTGGTCTTTCGTGTCTCTGGAGCCACATTCCTAACTATGGAGCTGCCAATTACAAGAATCGGCCTCTCCTGCTCGGCGGGTGCGTCGCTGAGCGGGGCGAACCTATTGTTCAGAGAAAGGGGCTGGAGGTTGGCCGCGGACTGGGGTCTGGCGCTAATCTTCCTACGAACAGTCACCCAGCTCGCCTGAGGTCCCGGCTGCACGGGAGCTGTTGAAGGACGGCTAGGTCCTGTCCTAGTTGACTCCGCGCTAGCTACTGCTGGGCCTGGCTGTTCTACAGCGCGGAGCCGGGCCTCTAGCTCAGAAAGGAGGCTCCCTGGTGGAGAAAACCGGAATGCTGTAGAAAATAGGAAGAAAGACACACACAAACACCCCAGACTTTCAATGGTGCAGTCAAGAACATCTAGTACAATGGATTGTCTAAGTATCAACTCTAAAATAATCTCAAATGTCATATTGAAAAGTTCTTAAACAAACTTTGACCATTTTCAACTGGTTTTGTTGTATATTCCATCCATCCATCCACCCGTCCATCCAACAGGTCCCTAAAAACTCAGTTGTCTAATGAGTGGTGAGTGGTATCTTTTGTTTAAAACAAAAACAAAATCTTAATGTCTACCCTTCATTAAAAGCTTTAAGGTAGCAGGGGACAAAATTGGTAATTTACTTTTACTCTTTCTTATCTGCTTATCACAAACACATGGAGCAGGGGGCAGAAAATAATGCTACAGTATCTGACACAGCAGAGACTCTCACACTCCCACTTGATATTCAACAAGTTCACAGTAATTTGATAATTACTGTAACCATTTTCTTATTTGAATGTTATAAAGACTTCACAGTGCAGTAATCTTTCATAAAGCAATATGTTTCATGATTTGTACATTTTAAAAACATTTAAGTTATCTTTGCCAAGGAGGTCATTTTTATTATTTATACTCTCACCTTTGCCTTCTACCAAATGGGAAACACTGCAGTGCTAATAAAGCTTTAAAATGTCAAGAAAGCTTGGTTCCGATTGGAAGTCAGCTCAACTTAATTTGGATTGTTTTGAAGGTTTTTTACTGCCCGGGGGCCACTTTAGCAGGCAGCCCAAAGGTGAGGTAGACACAAAGAATATGTGCCAAAGAATACACTACCAGTGGTTTTCATGCTCACACTCTCATCATCAAATTTTAATTTAATCAGTATCAGAACTGACTTAAAGGGCCTATATCATGCAAAATCACGTTTTTGGAGTTTTCAACCATCCGGTAGGGCAATTTTCTCATAAAAAACCCCAGGCCGGAGTGATTTTTGGCTTAATTCATGCATGTCTGAGTAATCCTTCTGTATCTTGCTCACTGAGCAGCTGGACTGCCCTCTCCTGGAAAATGAGAGCTATGAGTCCGCATAGTGATGTATTTTACGTCACTATGTTACCACAAGGAAGTGTTAGATGTGTCTGCACCATGCCTACAGAGAGAGCAGGTTACCCCTGGTAGAGTTGTAAACACACTCGCCCCCCTTCTCGAAACTCATAGCTGCTCCTGTTTTAGCAGCTGGAACAACTTTTTTGTTGGAATTTTACTTTCTAAAATGTCTCTGTGAAAAAGCCTGTTTGGCTGTGTGTATTATAGGATTTTATTCTACATTCCTAAAGAATAGCAGCTTCAACTTCCAACAACAAAGATAATTAACTGAGAAGTATTTAGCTACATGCTAATGTGTGTTAGCCACATATCCAGCTGCTTATGTGATCTTATAACAGCATTGTGTGGTTAAATGATTGATCTGTAGCATCTCAGAATGTTCAGTAAATGGGTGCAAACAACACCCACGGCTTTTTTATATATTGGGCTGGAAAGATTTGCTTACTGGACTCAGCTATGTTGGTTTGGACTCTGTCTAAAGCCTGGATGGGCTGCTTCTAAACCTGGTAGATTTAGCAGATGACATAAGCTTTTTAAATAAATAAATAGACCAAATATCCGAGCCCTTAATATAATACAGTTACATTGTGATACTTGGTACACTTCAAATCGAGATAAGGCTCAGCGCTGTCTTTCTCAGTTAGAGCAGCACTGAACGGATAAGTAGGGGAGCGAGGCCGTTTTACTTTGTGGTCCAATACTAACTACAGGATACAAGTTAAATTTCAAAAAGTTTGCTCCAAACACCTTCCGGGCATGAGTCAATCCTTATTCACCAGGTACAGTATCAACAGATGACTGATTAACTCGTAGGCTATCTCTTTTAGATGTTTAAAATGTCAGTTTTTCTGTTTTACATGTATGCACAGATCCACAGATCGGTGAGCAGGCTGTGCACATGAACCTATAAAAAAGAATGTGTGATATCATGTTTAATGTTGTGATTCTCCACTGCCATGGTAAAACTTGTGTTCGTGCTGAACCCCCCGTCCCCGCCAACCCCCTTAACAAATGATTTCCTCAAAAGATGCAAGAAGCAAATGAGCCCTTTGGTCACCGGTAAGGATAATATGTTTGCATAGAAATTCGCTTCAAGGAACCTCAAAGCCTGACAGAAGGTTGTTTGAGTTTCAGAACCCTGAAACAGACGTAGCTGAGTGCGGCCCACAGTGGGAGTTCGAACCAGCTGAGAGCCTGAACCAGCCAGAATCTGCATCCCTTTGTGGCAGAGCCAATAAGATGTGCCATGCTGGAAAGCTGCCAAAAAGGTACTGATTCCAGTGAAAGAAGTTGGAGCCGATCACTGGTTTGCCAAATCGGAGGACGAGCTAACTGCATCACCAATGGCCAGGAGGCCCACTGTAAGCAGCTACCGCAGCCATTGTGAGCAGCTAGGCTAACGTCGCCGACCCCCTTTCCTCATCGACACGGAGACAACCTGGAGAATTTTAATTGTTCATAAGGTCTGTTTGGGCAGAGGTAAATTAGTGCCCACTTGTGTTACAGGGAGCTAAGCTAAGATTAGCCATGTGTTGGCCCAGGCCAGGACTCAATGAATAGACTGTCAGAGGTGTTCAAATAAAGATTGGTTCAGAGAAGATTAAGAACAGAAACTAATCTTATTAGCCATGTTTGAGACCCCCTTTTTGATTCAAGATACTGGATTTAAGTAAGTTCTCAAAGATCAATGACTTCTTATCCAGATAATTTTCAAACAAACATTTCTTGATCCAAAGAATGTTCATTTTCCGTTTTATTGGTTTATACATAAATCAATGGTGCTAAATTAGTTAAAGCAATTACAATTGGTAAACTAACTTAACTTTCATTCTTAAAAACATCCAAATTCATCTAGAACTGTTAAATCAGAATCCATCCATCCATCCATCCATCTTCTTAACCGCTTATCCAATTCAGGGTCACGGGGCAGCTGGAGCCTATCCCAGCAATTATCAGGCTTTAGGCAGGGTACACCCTGAACAGGACGCCAGTCTGTTGCAGGGCCAACACAGAGAGACAGACAACCATTCACACTCACATTCATTCCTACGGACAATTTAGAATGATCAATTCACCTATCATGCATGTTTTTGGACTGTGGGAGGAAGCTGGAGTACCCGGAGAGAACCCACACATGCACGGGGAGAACATGCAAACTCCATGCAGAAAGACCCTGGACCGGGATACGAACCCATGACCTTCTTGCTGCAAGGCAACAGCGCTAACCACTGCGCCACCGTGCAGCCCTAAATCAGAATCCATGGTTTGTCATTTTATTATATATTCATATTTTTGTGTTCTTTTATTTTAACTATTCATTTATTTTAACCACTAGTGTGTTCTTTTCCTAGCTTGAGTGATTAAATGTTTGTCTTTTCTTTCTTCTATAAATAAACCTTGTATTTTGGAAAGTAACTGTTGTCTTTCTTGTTCAACACACACATATGGCAAGGTTTATGGTCAATAGACGGTAAAGAATTTATTCCTTCATATTATGAGACCAATATAGATTTTTGGCTATTAAAATAGTTCCTGATAAAGGTGGTGCCCTGAATAAAAATAATTTTACATAAATTATTAATCTATTGACTGCCATAAGCAGTCCTGTGACTATTAATAGCCAAATAGCTATATTTTTGGTAAAATCCGCAACAGCACCATACATATCCACTCAAACTACAACACAGTAATTTACAATACACATACAGTCCAAACTACAGTCAAACGCATTTACACAGAAATTAAAGTTATAAACAAATTATACCAACAAAATAGTTATCCCCTCAGTAAACAATAAATTATTTGAAATATTACAATCAATTCATACCAAATATTGGCAATTAAACTAATTATTTCCTATAGGTGTACCTGTATTTTGTGCTAAAAATCTAATTATACAACAGTTAGTTCCAACCCAGTAATTTGATTGGACAAGAGCCATTTCATGAGCACTGATACTACAGTAAAACAGAACTGGGACTTTTTACAAAGAATATCACTCCGCTGTACAGGCATTAATGGTGCGTTCACACAAAATGTCAACGCCAAGAACGGCAAGATTACATGTTATCTGCGGCACTCGGCCTGCAGCCTCATGCCTACCACCGAATCACACCAGTGCTGATATTCGGCATAAGAGCTCTCCCTCTTGTGTGATATTGCTTAAGTATCTCATCTGTATTTACAATACAGCTAGTCTGAATCTCTATTTACATCTCACTGGTCAATGTAAATGTTTACTGTTCCTATGGCAAGAGAACGCTGATGTTAGCAGGTGTTCACTAAGGTAAATCATTTGAACAGGCCATAATATCACAATTCGGCATATTTAAACTAAATCAACCTCAACTACCAACACTCACAGCCTTTCAGCTCTGGGCTATTATGTTGTCTCTATTAGTATTGAGTTATTTAGGTCACATTACATGACAATTGATGTAAAAATATTTTCTACTTTTTTTGACATTTCACTAAATGTAGCCTAGCCAGGTCCAGGCTAATGTTACTTACCGTGCATATCTCCCCTTCTCCTGGCGCACCAGCAGCACCTTCTGGGGTGGTGATCCCGGCTGGCCCGGCACCAAATAGATCTGTCAGCCTTGGATATTTAGCAGCTTCCACCTCCAGAGACTTCAGTTTTTTCGTTGCAATTTTTCTCCAATTCCCAAGCTCTGCTCTTAGTTCCAGCTGCCTCTGTCATTTCCTCATCCACTGCTCAGTAATTAATCAGTTCTCATTCAGTCACTACTCTCTGGATTTTCTATCTTCCCTCCCTAAGTGAACCTCTTGTAAGTTTATTTATTTGTTATATAAATCTGTCATATACATGTTAGGATTCAGTGGCTGTGTGTTGGGTTCCTGGGTGTGTTTGCTTTTTCTTACCTCTTTCTGCAATGTGTGATTGGCAGCCACAGGCACTCCTGAATCAGACCTAATCAATCTTGCTGCATAAAATGAGAAGGGATTCAGGAGGCTGATGGCAGATGGTTCTCACTCACAGCGTGGTATTAAGGCCAACCTGATCCAAGCCTGATCTTTGACTAGTTTCCCCAAGTTGTTCCAAGTTGAAAAACTCACCTTGTTGTTCTCCTTGTTGCTCTCTGTAGGTCCCTCCTTCATTGTAAACTGGTAGACCAGATCCATTCCTGGATGCAAGCTCCTGACTGGCATGGAGGCTCAGACCCTAACTTCAGATACCATCCATACTAAATTGTCTCCAACCCAGCCATCCAGGCTCCCTGCGGATCCGCCAGGCTTCCTCATTCCCGGACCGAGTCTCGAGTCTGAAAAAAAAGGAAAGACGCCATCAGGATCCCAACCACCCAACTAATCTCTATCACTGTCTACCTAGTTACCTCCTCTAAGCAACCTCACCTATCACTCCAAGTAAGACCTCTGAAACTCAATCACATGATCCACCTGAAAAAACAGGAATCCTGTATCAGCCACATCTCTAACCACTTACCTGTTTTCTTCCCAGCCCAGTCTACCTCCTTAAGGTTCCCCATTGCTGCTACCAGTCAGTCAGTTATCTCAGATCCCTGTTGGTCAAATGGATAAAAAAAATATTGTATTCTCTGTCTGAAATTAATGCTTGAAACTAGAATAAACCTGCAAGCATATCAACACAGTTTTCTACACCTATGTCCTCCTTCATCTGCCAAACATGGACTGTCGAATCAAGTTTTCGCAATTATCAAAAATAATAGCTTCATCTAAACCTTCAACTTGCATGGTGGACCCAATCCCAACCAAACTATTTCAGGAATTTTTATGTTGATAACTGCCCCTTTTATTAGATATCATGATTTTATCCTTGTTCCAAAACTTGTTCATGTCAACGATAAATCTTCTTAACACTCAAGAGTTACTTGCGGAGTACCACAGGGTTCTGTGCTTGGACCAATTCTCTTTGCTATATATATATGGTTCCAATTGGTAAAATAATTAGACAACATGGAATGAATTTCTACAGTTATGCTGATGATACACAATTATATTTATCCATAAAACCTGATGAAACCAATCAGGTAGATTACAAGCATGTCTGGAAGACATAAAAACCAGGATGACTCTGAATGTTCTACTTTTAAATTCTGACAAGACAGAAGTTGTTGTCTTTGGACATTTTTTACTTGCTAACACTGGCACCAGCACAGCCCTGCTCTCCAAGCCATCTGTGATGGACAGTTTTTACTCACCTTCAATTTGCACTGTAATGAATACAGCCCACCTTCCAGTCGTCTCCATGATTTTTTCCATCGTTGTTCAAATTTTTTTTTTTATTCCAGAAAATAAGAGGCCAAAGGCAAACATCAGGTATTTTTCCTGTTCATCTCCCATGTTTGTTTACACTGAAGTCACATTATACAACCCAAGATTAGGAATACTGAGTGTGAAGAAGCTGATACTGCCACAAGCCACGAGAAACAATACCCAGCATGGAAAAGACGATTGGAGGCTAACATCACGGAAACTCGAAGAGAAGTGAGTCAATTGACAGAGAGGTACAACCAGATGCTCATACCTGGAGTCCTTTAACATGCGAAACAAAGACTCCCACAGACTCTTAGAGGTATTGATATCATTGGGGCTACCATCAGCCATCTCCTCTACGTGGATTACATCACGCCGTATGCTAAGGGCGAGCGGGCGATCCCTGGAAGAACCTCAGACATCTCAGTCCGAAAAAAGCACAGCAGCTGCAACAGCAAAAACACTGCGTAGGACTCTCAAGCTCCAAGGGTCTGGTAGTGGACCCGCGTTTGGAATGTGAAATACCGGCCACAGTGGGCGAGAGGGGAATTTTATATTACATTTAGATAGATAGATAGATAGATAGATAGATAGATAGATAGATAGATAGATAGATAGATAGATAGATAGATAGATAGATAGTATTCTGCTGTGCACATTTGAATCCCTTTCTTGTCACAAAAAGACGAGCCTAGTCTCTCTCAGTTTTATGTCATAGGGGGCTTTTTTTATGCATGTGGATGGCATACATTTGTGTGAGGGAAATCAAAAAGACAAAGACAAAAACATACATAGCCCTGTGAAGAAATATGAGAAGTAAATGATGTGTTGTGTAATAAGGGAGAAATATTTCTGCCTCATTTATCCTGTCAGAACTCCCAGGATCTCTCAGCTTCTCTTAGCATCCACGTTCAGTGTATCTGATCTGTACAGCATCTTATAGCTCTGACACTATCTAATACAACCGCAACCACTTACAGTAAAATACAGTGATGCTGGAATAATTTCCTGCAAAGGCAGTGGACTCTTAACTCTTCAAAGCTGAGCAATAGAAGAAAGTTCTGTAATCCACGCAGCCAAATGGGCTTTTTCACAGAGACAATTCAGAACGTAAAATTCCAGCAAAACAAAGTTGTTTCAGCAGCTAAAACAGGAGCAGCGATGAGCTTTGAGAAGGGGGGGAGGGTGTGTTCGCAACTATAACAGAGGTAAGCTGCTCTCTCTGCAGTGGCGCTGCAGACACCTCTGGCACGTCCTTGTTTTCACATAGTGACGTAAAATACGTCAAAATTTTACCACTCAGTTATTTTCCAGGAGGGGGTGGTGCAGATGCTCAGAGAGCAGGATTAGGGAGGATTACTCAAACATGCATGAAGTAACCTAAAAATTGGTCTGGTATGGTTTTTTTTATGAGAAAATAGCACTACCAGATGGCTGAAAACTCCAAAAACATGATTTTGCATAAAATAGCTCCTTTAAATTTGGATATCACCAGTCTGGGTTAAGCATCACATAAATCAAATGTAATATAGACTTAGTAATCATAGATAAGAAAACACTCAGAAGATAAAACATCATAGCAGGAAATGAACTCTCGTATTGAGAAGATGTACTGAGCTACTTCCGCTAATAGCACTAATTTAAGTCAAAAAACATCACTTTAACTGAAGAATTTCATAAGCCAATACACAATTAATAATATACTCACATGTCATTTAGAATCACAAACACATGCTGCTACACAACAATCCGCGGTTTGGCTGGTTAGGAAGGAGAACTGATGTGTTGCGGCCTGAATTGTGTACATGGCGGTCTTCTGTGTACGTGTTAATGACATAAAAATAAAAAGAGTTAATTCTAAGAATTAATTTACCCGTGTTGGTGCCTTAATTTGGACAACTCTGACTTTTAGTAGCTTTTTTGCAAAAAGATGGTGATATAGGGCATCACTCTTGGCTAATTGTATGCCAAGAATTCACAGTGCTTGACATCTCTGGAAAAGAAGAACCGAAATAAAGCACCGAAATGTGCGTTGCTTTTTGGTCTAGTTACTACCTTTTATGTCAGAATCTGTGCCATTATGGCATCGAATATTGTTACATATCCCTGGTTATGATATATACTTATGATGGGTGGAAAAAAAGATTAGTATTTACACAACTGTTAGGTTTATGGCCAATAGAGTGTAAACTACTATTTTCAAAAAATAGTCACCACATTCAACATACATATGTTGAATTGGCTTGAGTTTTCTTTTTGGTAGAACTAGTAGCCACCAATTCCATTAAGCAGGAACCCGATCACCACAAATCCAAATATCTAAATACCTTCTAAATCTTCCAAAGAGAGTACAGAGAGACAAAGCGGCCACCACTGTTTCCAATTGTCGAACATGTAGCCACTCACGAAAGCCTCTTTCGGACAAACGAGGTACCCCTTTTCCGATTGTAGAGGTGAGTAGATTTGATCACTTGTGCTCAGAGACCAGCTGACAAGTTCCATGGTTAAGCTTGGTTGGGCTTCGAAGAAAAATGCAGAGAAATGCTGTTTCATTGAGACATAACAAGTTTCCCAGCAACGCCTTGAGGATAAGCGGTATAGATAATGGATAGATGGATGTAATTTTATATTGTTTGGAGGATGCGTGCGTCGCCACGTGAAAGCATGCATTGAGCAAGTGTTGCTGCATGTTTAGAACACCTTCAATTAAAGAGGTACTATATGAGGCCAGATTAATTTCTTTGACAAAGCTTACAGTTAGAGATATGTTTATAGGTAGTTAGAGTCAGGTCAGACAGGTAGATAGGAAGAGACAGGTTAATGTTAGTAGTCAGGCAGAGTGTCAAAAGTTAGGAAGAGATAGGAAGAGGTAGAGTAGCTAGGTAGAGATAGATTAATGTAAGCCAGGTAAAGATCCGGAGCCGGTCGCGGCTTACCGCCGCGGAAGAAATGTGCCCCACAGGGGCCAGCCAGCGCCGGAGAGAGGTCCCTCAAGGGGATCCTCCCGCACAGTGCGGCCGCCCATTACCTGCCGGGTTGAATCCCCCGGGCAGACTGTGCGGACCCCACCCGTTTATCTCTTAAACGTTTCTCGCCCTCTTCAACTCTGTCCTCTCAGTTCTGTCTATTTTTCCTTAAGATAGTTGTCGACTATCGGTCTCGTGCCGGTATTTAGCCTTAGATGGAGTTTACCACCCACTTTGGGCTGCATTCTCAAACAACCCGACTCCGAGAAGACCCCGGCATGACGGGGGCCGTTACCGGCCCTACACCGTCCACGGGTCAGGAGGACTCAGACAGAGTGTTGGTAGCCAGGTCTCCTAGTAGCTAGGAGACAGGTTAATGTTAGTAGCTATGCTGCTTTAGGCTAGGCTGTTGGAGGACATTATTAGGGTCTGTTCCTACTTTCTCTCCTACTTCTCCCCAACTGCATGATGTGCTGTCAATTCAAGCACTAACCTGTTTTCTATTATAGTAGGTGCTCCGGATTAGCCCTGCTTGACGACCCTGACTAAGATGGCATTGCAGTGACGGAAAATTCTCCACGTCCTGCAACAAACTTCTGCATCAGTTCTATTGCTCTTTCTGTGTCTCTGTTATGTATTCTCCAAGCCACAGACGGTCGCGGCAGATAACCGCTTGTGCTGAGCCTAGTTCTGCCGGAGGTTTCTTCCTGTTAAAAGGGAGTTTTTCCTTCCCACTGTCGCTGCATGCTTGCTCAGTATGAGGGATTGCTGAGAATTCCACGACGCAATCTTCTGTGGTTCTGTAAATTCTACACTAAACATTGTATTGTAATAACTCTTTTTGTAAAGTGCCTTGAGATGACATCTGTTGTGAAATGGCGCTATATAAATAAACTGAATTGAATTGAATTGAATTAATCTCATAATGAATAAACTCAGGCAGTGTTTTTCACAAATGCACATTCTGTGGTTAACGAATATAATTTTGAGGCACACTTGTAATATATTTAAATAATATATTTATATATAATTAATATTAAGAATGATCTGATCTGTGTATTTTTGAATATTGATAGTTTCTGTGTGCTCTCTCCTTATGATATGGTAACTAATCTGATTATATGACCTTGTATGATTATAGGTCAGGTCAATTGTACTGATTTCTGTTGCTAGATCTCAGGTTGGCATAGAAACCCTCAGATACATTAGGACACTTTGACATTAGCAAGATTATGCCTTCTCTATCTAGCCAGTTGACACTTGCAAGTCTTGGGTTCTCATCTTGAAGAAATGTATCTGATGTACTGCTGATAGCTTTTAAGATTACTGAATCTATATAAGACTGTGTCAGATGTTAGAAGGCAAGTCAGTATCTCTCATCCCTTTTATTTAAGAAAATCTATAACGTGCATTTACAAAGAAGATGGAGAGTAAACCACAAAGGAACAATATCAGAGATGTCTGGTCATGCATGAAGAAGATGGAAGCCTGGAATAAGTCAATTAATTTAACACATTCTTCAACAGGTTCAGTTAAGGACAAGCTTAGAATACTCCTCTGTCCCCAGTAAAACAGACATCCTACTCTCCTCTGACCCACATCTTTGCTGTCAAACCTTTGATGTTTTATCTTCCACCTCAGTCATGGACTCTTCTGCTTCCACAAGTTGGTCCTACACCAAGTCAAGAGATGCTGCTACCCCCCCCCCCCCTTCCCCCTTTGACCATAGACCTGTCGCCCTGACATCCCACCTCATGAAGGTCCTGGAGAGACTCCTGTTGCCCCACCTGTGGAAGCAAACTAGAACCTATCAGGATCAGTCCTTGCAGTTTGATTATCACCATCGAGATGGTGTTGAATATGCCATCATCAACCTGCTTCAACCAAATACCTGTCATCTGGTCAAAGCAGGTAGCCCTGTAAAGTTGCAACATATGTTTTTTTATATTTCTTCAGTGCATTTAAAACAATTCAGCCTTCTTTGCTTTGTCAGAAACTCCCGAAGACACAAGTGGAGGCCTCAACAATCAGCTGGATCAATGACTACCTGACAAACAGACCACAGTTTGTGAGACTGAATGATTATGAGTCAAACCAGCTGGTCAGCAGCACAGGAACACCACAGGGGACTGTACTCTCACCATTCCTTTTCACTCTGTACACCTCAGACTTCCAATATAATACGGAGACCTGTCATCTGCGGAAATACTCAAGACAACTTTGTAGTTGTCGGGTGTAAGAGAGATGGAGAAGAAACTGAGTACATACAGCTGGTGGACCACTTTGTGGCATGGTGTGGAAACAATCATCTTACCTTGAATATGAACAAAACAAAGGAGATGGTTGTAGATTTCAGAAGAAACAGGGAGTTTGACTGTATCCATGATGGGAGAAGAAGTGGAGGTGGTTGAGGAGGATAAATATATTTTGAGTTCAACTGGACAACATGAATGGACTGGAGACTGAACAGTGAAACATTTACAAGAAGGGACAGAGTAGGCTTTAACTTTTTTCGGAGGCTTAGGTCCTTCAAAGTTTGTAGCAAGATGCTGCAGATCTTCCACCTGTCCGCCATGCAGAGTGTCATCTCTTTGTCCATCATCTGTTGGGGTAGCAGCATCAGAGCCAGGGACTTAAACGGCTCAACAACATGATGAAGAAGGCGGGTTTGTTCTGGGGACACCTGTGGAACAACTGGAGATAATGATGCAAAGGATTCTTCATAAAATTAAAAAATAGGGACAACAATGAACACCCTCTTCGTAAGACTATCCAACAACAACAGAATGTCTTCAGTTGGAGGCTTCTTCAGTTCTGCTGTAACACAAACGGCTACAGGAGATACTTCCTCTCCTAAATAGTATGGGCTACAACAACACCTAATTTCCCTCTACGATCAAAGTATTTTTGATTTTGAATTAAATTTAAATCCCTAGATTTAGAATCAAGGATGGAAAAGCAGCTTTCAGTTTCTATGCTCCCTTTATCTGGAATTAACTTTCAGACCACTTCAAAGGTGCTGAAACACAGAGGTCCTTTGAATTAAGGCTAAAAACCATCTGTTTAATAAAAACTGGAAAGTTACAGGGGTAGTATATTGAAATGTTCTCTGTATTCAGTGTTCTTTTCTGTTTTTATAGTACCAAGTTATGTATAGCACCTTTAGTTGCCTTGTTGCTAAAAGTGTTAAATACAAATAAAGTGTTATGCCTAAGGGAATTGGTTATAGATGTCCTTAAATATTAATATAAATGATATAGATATTGGTATATAAAATTGCTATGCCATGTATTTACCCAGATTAGGGACTGCAACTTTCCAGGAATAGCTTACATCTATAAATACTTGAGTCCCCCTCTAAAATTGCTTATAACTCTCCATTTTATAAGCTCAAACAGCAAATAAACCTAAATATGCACAGCGGAACCTACCAACTGCAGGTGGAAATGTCAACGGTTTTCCTTACCTCAACTCTTGAGGGTACAACCAATCACTGGGAAGAAAAGTAAATGCAGCTGCATGATTGGCTGGTTTGTAAATGGCAGCCATTAGGCTGGGAATGGTTTAATTTTCCAAGAATAATTGGGAATTATGTTCCATGGAAGAATCTGCAAATAGATGAATCTACAAATATTGAACTCTGAATTGGCAAGGTTCCACTATAGGTTATGCAACTTCAGATGTGTGAAGCTAAAGCACAATATGTATATGCTTAGTGGAATCAGAGTTTTGTATGAGAAGAAACTGGGAGAAAATATTTGAACTGGGTCTATCAGTCAAAATGGTGCAGTTGGTAGCACTGTTGCCTTACAGAAAGAATGTCCTGAGTTCAAATCCCAGCTTGACTGTGCCTGTTGCCATGTGATGGACTGGCAACCTGTCCAGGGTGTACCCTTCCTCTTGCCCCTATGACCCCTGGAGAGAGGCATCATTCATTCATTCACATTTTTTATTCAGTCAAAAACTTAAACAAAAAAATTTGATCAGTACCAGCATTACATTGTTAAGTGACTAAAAAGGCACAGGCTGAAGCATAATGTAGTCCTTTTTAACGAATTAAGCTACCCATTAACATGTACATTTTTTACAAAAAAAGAAAAGAAAAACAGAAAGAGAAACAGAAAAACACCAGTACAACAACTGAGTCAAATAAATGATATTACAGCAAAACCATAAGATAAATAACACTAATTATAAACTCTTGTAGCCCTTACAAATTGCCAATTGGAGAAGGATAAAATCAGAGCTTACACTTATCACTTTTAGCACTAGGGAAAAACCTAACCATCTGCTTGTGGAAGATACTTTCATTGTTAAAAGTGCGCAAAGCTCACTTACTATACAACAATGTTCAGTAAAACAGGCTCCTTTAGGAGCCATAGTTTGTCTTAGAACCTCTGAGGAGACATAACTTAACCAGAATTGTGAAAAAAGCCACCGATGGGTAATGTTGCCTGGAAGGTCTGTTCTATTTATCAGTGATAATGAGATAGTAAGTGGGAATATTGTTCTATGAACCAACATGAAAATAAGCATATAGAATACATAGACAGAAAGCTGAAACATCAGAAATGATGTGGAAATAGCCATATAGAAGCAACAGAAAAACATCCTGGGGAACTCAAGGCCTTCAATATAGAGCAGCCTTATGACTGCGTAGGCGTTGGCGCCAAACACACTTACTGTTATGCAGGGAAACAGACATTTTCAGTGAATAGTGAACATCACTAGGTCATTTATACTGACAGTTCTCTGTCTAGCGCTTAGCTGAGAGGTAATTTTACCTGCCTGTTTTGAAAAGCCCACATACCCCATAATAATCTGCTATGTAGCATTTGGGCTGAATAATAATTCAATAGCAGTATATATATCAATCGATAGACGTTAAGTGCCATTGAAAAAAGGGGTCCATAAAAAAGTTTGATAGAAAAAAAAATGTTCCTCTCATTTCTTCATTATACCCTATCAGGTATCTTAATACAACAATCATTACTTACTCCAAAACAATTATTAACGCGGGCCCACTCAGCTCTGTCAGCCACCCTCTTTCCTTTCAAGCCACAAAAAGGATGCAATGATTTGAGATGAAACAGAATTTTTTTGATAGTCCCTAAGCAAACCATCGCCGTAACTTCACTGTGGTCAGATGTCACTGCAAGGGAGCAGCGGAGGAATTTGTTCCCGATAAATGTTTCAGTGGCTCAGGTAAAGTTTGCATCCAGTTTTGAACCAATCCTCCATGCACTAAAACATTAAAACATAGCAATATAAAAGAAATATAATACTACGATCAGCTGTTTTAAGCAGGACTCCCAGCTCGCTGCAAATCTGTTACAGAGAGACACAGGAAACGTACCCAGGTCGCGTCGCGCTGCTAACAACACCTGTGGCTTTTAAAATGTCCCCTCGGTTTTTTTCCCGGTCCTTTGAGGCACAAAACGCCTTAAAAAACGTAACAGGGTTTGATAGACCAGCTGGCTTCGGCTCTCAGTGCCTGACTGGACTGAAGTGTTCTGGGATCCATCTATACTCTGGTGAGTAGCTAGTAGCTTTAGCCAACAGCTGAACCAGAGCTGAAGTGAATTACAATAAGCTTTATTGACAAACTAAACCAAAGGTTTCAGCCATTAATATTATAAAGTGTCATAAAATGTTTAAAAGATTAAAAAGAATCAAGATAAGCCTTTAATTTAAAAATACTATAAAATATAAAATGATAGAATTTTTATATATATGTAAAAATTTTATAATAATAATTTCTATAATTTATATATATATATATATACTTAATGGTTATTAACATTACTTTTATTTGTATTCACTGATGTTACTCAGGTCTCTCGATTTGTTTCTGTGTATTACAAACTTAGTTATGATAAAAAGAAGTGTTTGAAAAATGTATTAATTTAATTCTTAGTTATAATTAGTTAATTGAAGAATAACAAAATGACCGGGGAGGCACTTAAAATATATTTTTTTAATTATATGATATTTATCGATAATTATCGATATCAATCAATATGACTATTCCTTTATCGATACGCTCTTTTTCTATATCGTCCATCCCTATAGTATGCTGCATACCATACAAAGAGGCAGAAGTCTGCCTTGAGCAGATGATGCTGACGGAGGCCCAGGTAGGATAATCCATGGCTAACGTAAGAAGAAAACAATAGAGACAGACTGAGGTGAGGAGGTAATGTGAAAGGACAGTGACAGGAGCAAAGATCACCTGGTTTTTGAATATCTAATCTAAAATATAATGATAGATGTTAATATTGTATAAACTTCTTAAGCCCAGACTTTAAAGATCCACTGGGATGTTTATTAGAAAGCCTCTGTTCTTCAACAAATTGTTTGTTATTTATATGTAAATGTAATACTTTATAATACAATAATCCCTTTCTTTTGTGGTTATTCTTCATCCTAAATGAGTTGTTGTTTTTATCAGCAGCATCATCTGGTATTTCTCTTCTCTTAGTTACATCTTGCTCATTCCTGTTCAGCCCCACCGAACAGAACAGAAACAGACCTGAGCATTCAACGGCCAGGTTCCCTGAAACAAACAGACTAGTGATGCAATCACACTGCACTCTTTGTCTGCTTCAAGTAACGCTCCCACGCATGTAGTTTAACGTATATACATTTTCAAGATGAAGCTTGCAAAGCATGTGGCCTTTCTCTGCCATATGTTTTAAACACTGGCGGATCGTGATTGGCTAGACATCGTCAAGGTCAGGCAACGTCACTACAATGAGACGCTCTGATCGGTTGGTGCACTGCGTCAAGTGCAACAAGTCTGTCAAAAGTTCAGCTAGCTGAAATTCTGTGTTCTTTGTGTTTGATATGTTGCCGCTTGAAACGCAAGTAACGCTTGAAAAGTTGACAGAGCCTACGCACACAACACACTGCAGAGACTGACGGACCTCTGATGTACTCGACCATAGACTTTACATGGATTCCTGTCGCAACTGATGCTGATGTTTGGGGCGATGTGAATGCACCATAGGACATTCTCTCCGTCTCGCTCCCCCCAGAGAAGCTTTAAAACCTGTGACACTTGTGTGGTTTTCTGGACTGTATTTTGTATTTTATAGAGCTGCAACAACGAATTGATAAAATAAATAAAATTAAATGATAAAAGGCGTTGGCAACGAATTTTGGAGCATTGCAAGAGCAGGCGGTTCTAAGACAATAAAAACTTCCAAAGTTTGGGAGTACTTGATCTTAAACAATGCAAAGATGTTTGTTACCTGCTGCAACATTTGTAAGTATGACAAAGGACTACAGCGGTGATTATGCAGCATCATAAATGCAAAATAAATCATATCGGAGTCATCAGTGAGGAAGGGGAGAGCTCAGTAAGTTACTTTTTAAATAATGAATCGTAGCATCTCGGCAAGAGAAATCTGTTAGAGTTTGGTGTATTTCTACTCTCCATCAGCTCATCATGCATGGCTAGACAAACCAACAGTCAGCAACATGCTTTAACTACGTTGATTGACAGTTCAGAAGTTGTACTGAAGAAGACTGGCTTCCTTGATTCAGATGTGTGTTGGATCATTAAGTAGAGCACACAGCGGGTGATCGGTCAAAATCACTCAAGATTTATTCCTTAGATGGAGTTACAACTGAAAAATCCCATATTTACAGGTGTTTATAAAGTTTACGTGTGTACGTTGTGTGTTTGGTTTTGTAAAGAAGCACACAATAACCAGGGTATTGTAAGAAAGCAAGAATTAGTCCGCACGCTACACTACTGGTGAAAATCCGAACAGAATATGTAGCAAGCCTGAGACAACTTGTCATTGGCTAAAAGTCCAGGTGAAGCAAGGCATTTACTGTGGAAGAGAGAAAGTCACAGGAAAGTGTCTGATGCTCAGCACCCACAAGGGGGCCTTTTTTACAGCCGACCCCAGATTACTGAAGGGAATAATAAGAAAAAGGCACCCATCCATCTGCTAGTGGTTAGTCTAGCAGCTCCGGGAGCTGGATGAGTCGAGCTACAGGGCAGGTTTACGACCTGTCTTCCACCTTCACTTCAGCCGATCGAACTTTACCGTCAAGGCCATGGGAGACACTAGTGACTTTGCCTACTGGCCACAGTGCGCGGTGAAGCTGCGGGTCTATGATGAGGACCGTCTTGCCAGTGTGCAGATCTGGATTTTCAGCACTCCATGTCTGTCGGGCCTGAAGGCTGGGCAGGTAGAAATGGATGAAATGCTTCCAGAATTGGTCAGCCAACAGCTGGCATTGGCGCCAAAGCCTACTGCTCAGGATCTCAGAGTCAGGATACGCCACCTGTGGAAGAGAGGCATCTGGTCAACCAATGAGCAATGAGTTGGGTGTTATAGGATCTGCGTCAGCTATGTCTGCAGATGTGTAGCCCAATGGTTTGGAGTTGAGAATCCCCTATATCTCAACCAGCAGGGTTCTCAGAACCTCATCTGTCACAAGCTAAGCTCCAAGGGTTACTTGCAGGGCTTGTTTCACAGAGCGAATCTCACACTCTCAGCAGCCGCCGAAGTGGGGGGCATTAGGTGGATTGAACTTCCAGTCAATCTGTTGGGAGGCGAGCTTAGCTTTGATTTTTGAAGCAAGGTCAGCAAAGGCTTCCCGGAGCTCTTCATCGCCACCTCTGGAATTAGTGCCCTGGTCTGAGATCAGCTCGAACGGCTTTCCTCTGCAAGCAATAAACTGTCTCAGAGCTATGAGTAATGAATCTGGGTCTAAGCTGGAGAGCAGGTCGATATGCAGGGCTCAGGTGGTCATGCATTTAAAGATCATGCCCCAGCGCTTTTCACTCCTTCCAAACTTCATAGAGTATGGTCCGAAGCAGTCTAATCCTGCTGAGTAAAAGGCTGGCTTAAAAAGTCAGACTCTGGATGGGGGTAGGTCTGCCATTTTAGGGATTTGTGGTCCCCCCCCCCCATTTCTGACACTCCTGGTACTGAATGCGATGGCTCTCCTCACGTCCTCCTGGTAGCCAATACTTGCAGCGCAACAGTATCTGACTACAATTGGTTGCTATGGCACAGACGTCCGCCAGCATGGATGAGCATATTGCTGTGGTCGAACTCTGGTGCCAGCTTGAGAAGTTGGCTTTTCTTGATGACTGGTTTCCCTGACTGCAGCTGGGAATAGTCAATGGGAAAACTATATTTTTGGACCTGTTGTAGCAAAGCCAGCTGGGCATGTCTGTAGGCTGTGACATTGCCTGGGGCTGCCCCATGTAGAGCCTTAGTTGTGGTGCTCAGAAGGTGTTTGAAGGACGAGAACTGCTTAGAACCTCAACCTCAAGAAGGTTGGTCCTTGACCCCAGCAGCTGTGTGGTGTCAATGTGTCGAGGGGTTTCCCACGGGTGATGTCATCGGCAGGATTCTGTGCACCAACAGGAACTTGAGAACATCGTGGACACTCTGGAACTTGAGGACGTCTTGGAACAGATAACAGAGAGTTATCGGCGGGCTTCTGGGAATCAGGGAGGATGCTCACCGAGCCAACCTGGAGATTAGTAGAAGCGGCTCGTGAGTGGGAGAGATCCTGAAACCCTCCGGAAAACAGAAATAACGCCCGTCGGACCCTCCAGGAGAGGGGTAGGAGCAGTCCTTAGGCGATCTTGGCAGCTCGAGGACTTCAACGTGGAGCAGCTGGGTTTCTCAAACCTACGAGGTCCAACATGGGTGGTCAGAGGACTAACCTGGATCCCGGAAAGGGTGAGTAAACTGGCGGGGAGGTGTTCTTAGCTGCCTCCCTAGCCAGCCATTGCAACAGCGTGAGTCTTTTACCTGACACAGAGTCTTTGTGGAAGTGTTGTTCTGTCATGGTTGGAAGTTGGTTGTAGACTCATACTTTTAGTACCAATTAGGACACCGAAGCACAGGGAACAGGTACACAAAACTAGCATTCAGACAGGAACAGCTGACTTTAGAAAGTTCAAACACTTTGACGCATACAACACTGCGAGGAACCTTGGGGAGCAAGGAACATATATACACAGGGAAAAATCAACGGAATCAGTGACATCTGGGAACAATCAGACTCAGACCAGATCCTGACACTGCTGAACAGGGGCGTATCCAGGAGGTTAATAATGAGAGGCTAAAAGGGACCAGGGTGGGTCTGGGACTGTAACATCAAATGTTTTTTATTTTATGAAATCAATAAAGGTAGTTATGGTATAAAACTATATTACAAATCAATTACCTACACACACATACCTGGTGTGGATATATAAAAAAGCAAAAGTAAAATAAAATCAGAGATAAATAAAATTAAAGTTAAAAAAATGAAAGTTATGTTGTGATTAAACTCTTGTTCATTACATTTTACTTCATAATTACAACCACAAGTGTTGTATTCATTGTTGCGAAATTTATTCTGTATATTGTTTGTTTGTTATCAAAACCATTGATCTGACATTCAATGCTGATGTTATGTTAATAGTTGATCAACCCATATCAATTGCATGCTTAAAACCACATACTGGTTAAAGCCACGCCAATTTCAAGATAACCAGACCCACCTTAAACCTCACATACTTCCAGATTAGGCCCCGCCCAGTCAGACTACAGATACAGATACAGATAATTTATATGGGTTAACAGATACAGACCACTTCGCGGCCAAACGGAAGTCATTCTCCATTTCTCCAAACTCCTCCCACGCCTCAGCGACCAATCGAGACGCACTCCGCTTGGCCTGCCGGTACCTATTTATTTGAATGCATGATGAAACAAGTACAACTGAATTTAGAACATTTAGAAAAAGTTTATGTACTCAAACCTCCATGTTGTACTTAAATTTAAAATACAATTCAATTTAATTAATTTAATCTAATTTAGCTAATAAGAATGGTTTTCCTTTGAACTATAATTTCACAGATTATCTGCTAAGGATTAAAGGGATTTTAGAAGAGGACAATTAATGTAATTTTCAAGATGATATTAAGATTTTTAAGAGCCACAGGTATTTACATGAAATCAGAAATTTGTAAGAAAAAAGACATATGTCAGAAAAAAACCCCATCTGAAAGTTTGTTTAGAACCAGATATTTCCAACAGAAAAACACCAGTCGAATTAGATTTAGGTTAAATTTATAAGATGTGCATCTGGATATTTTAAAAACTTTAGCCTAAATGGTTCATGCGATTCTTCTCGTTAATCAGAACGACTTCTCCCAGCTTCAGATGAGGCCATGAATGTCTCCAACATTCATGGCCTCATCTTCCGCCTCTGAGGAAGAAGCTGCAACCTACCATTGATTTAAGAATTTCACATGTCGAAAAAAGTTGCACATTGAGCCATCTCTGTGATTCTCTTCTCGCATGTTTTTACATGTTGCACTGCATTTTTGTCAACTACTCTGTAGTTTATGTTGCAGCCCCTTATCATGCCACTCCACTGCACCACTCAAGTAGCTCCACTAGAATGCCCAGAAACAGAAATCATCTTATAGACTAAAGAGGAAGAAAAGCAACTCAAAGAAGTCCCTGACACATTATGGTCTAAAAGCCCCACTGATGTGGGCCTACTCTCATCCATTGCTCCCGTTCAAATAACTGCTAAATCACATTTTAGACCCAGAGTAAGACAATATCCCCTCTCTGCGGAAGCAGAGTTAGGAATTCAACCAGTAATTAAGGAATTACTAACAGCAGGTGTCATAAGAAAATGTCCTGATTCACCATGTAACACCCCAATCTGGCCAGTTGAAAAGGCTAATGGGAAAAGCTGGCATATGGTTCAAGATGTGAGAATGGTGAATTCAGCTGTCCAGTCCAGAGCGCCTAATGTGCCTGATCCACACACTCTGTTAAACTCTCTTAGTCCCACTAGGAAGTTTTTCACAGTAGTGGACATCAGTAATGCCTTTTTTAGCATTCCAATGCACCAAGATTCACAATTCTGGTTTGCTTTCACTTATAAACATGTAAAATACACATACAATAGATTGCCACAGGGGTTTGCAGACAGTCCTACAATTTTTACAGAAGCAATTACCAACTGCCTGGCCAGTTTTGAATGTTCTAAAAACACACATATTCTTGTTTACGTAGATGATGTCCTGGTTGCATCAGATGACTATGAAAGCTGCTTACATGACTCTCTCTTTACTGCACCACCTGAATTCCACTGGAAATAAAGTCAGTAAAAACTAAATCCAGTGGGTAAAATCATCTGTTCAATACTTAGGACACACTCTGTCAGGAGAAGGCAGACAAGTCAAACCTGGAAGGAGAGAGGACATTTTAAACACTCCTAAGCCCATGACAAAGAAACAAATGATGCAATTCCTGGGACTAGCCAATTATTGCAGGCAATATATACCTAATTACGCAAAAAAACACAACCTCTTCTAGAGATGATTCATGGCCAGCAGATTGAGATGAAGGATACTTTAACTTGGTCAGCTGAAGCAGAACAAGCTTTTACCACAATAAAACTTGACATCCATTCCAGCAATGTTTTAGTATTACAAGATTACTCCAAAATATTCACTCAAACAGTGGACTGCAAGAATGATTTTATGACTTCAGTTTTGCTGCAAAAACACAGAGATAAACAATGTCCTGTTGCATTTTACTCTAAAAAATTAGACCAAATTGCACAGGCCCTACCCAGCTGTGTGCAAGCTATCGCTTCTGCAGCATTGGCTGTCGAAGCCTCAGCTGATGTAGTACTATTCCATCCTCTGACGCTGTTGGCTCCCCACGCAGTAGATGTTTTACTTCTACAAAGCAGATTAGGATTATTATCACCAGCGAGACATCTCACTGCAATACTGATCTCACAACCTTACATTACCATAAAGCGTTGCAACACTTTAAATCCAGCAACGCTTCTACCTACTGCAGATGACGGAGAACCACATAACTGTGTACAACCTACAAAAAGATTACAACTACCTAGATCTGATCTTAAAGATGTCCCACTACAAAAAGGACTGGAATGGTTTGTAGATGGCTAACCAACATGAAACTAGTTTGGCTCCTCTCCTGTCCGGCAGCTTGCCTGCTTCTATTCTACTGCTTTTTCCTCACACCTGATGACGCCCAGACATCAAAGGAAAGAAGAGCTGAAATTCTAACCCACCATGCGTTCAAGAACACCTGGTACCAAATAGTTAATTTGACTGCAAAACGTTTAGGTTTCAATACCAGCTGCTATGTCTGTTCATGAATCCCACATCATTCTGAAGAAGTCTCATCGATGACTGCTGTCCCAACCACCTTAAATAATACTATATGTCTGCTATACAAATTAACTATAACAACTGTTGGAACAGACTGTTCCAACTTACCTCACTGCTGCACTGCTGAGAACAAGAGGACATGGTCCCAGCCTGGTGACTTTTCCAAGAAAACGAATGCTTTAGTTGCCAAAGGAATAAACTTACTACGCCTTTTCTGTTTTTCAGTCCCGTGTAACAACAAACATACATTTTTAGGAAAATCCACCTGTGATGACACGCTATACCCTTGTCAGTGACCCAGACAAAAACGATGCATATAAACCACTGGATGACGGTTGGAAACGCATCTATGCCAAGATACATAACCCTCAACACCACTCGACTCCAAGACAAGATAAGTGCGTTCAAAACCACTGTCAAAGGAGGAACCCACCTCCTAGAGGTTCCCTCTCAATTTTGCATAGGAACGCCTGACGGATACATCTGGAAGTGTGGTCACACCTTCTACCTCTACCTACCTAAGGATTGGTGTGGTACATGCAGTTTGGCTCCTCTGCAGCCCTCCTCATACATCATAACAGAGGACGGGGCACCTTCTAACCCTACCGAGCTGAAGAAACGGGAATTCAAACCTTCACAGGTGTTTAACCCATTCTCTGACAATTGTGGACGAAAACCTCTCTATAGTGATGTAACAGGAATATTCCACACCATGTTCCCACCTGTTGGAGTTGCAAGCCTGACGAAACGGATGAACGAGGTTTGGTGGACTTTGGAAAACCTTACAGACATCCTTGCTGAAATGTCCAATGTGCTGGCCAACGATCCTGAAAAACTGGCGATGAGGACCATGCTGATGCAACATCGAGTAGCTCTGGACACTCTATTTGCTTCTGAGGGTGGACTTTTTACTGTAATTGGTGAACACTGTTGCACTTACATTCCTACTACACATGATAATTGCACTCTAATTCATGACCGGTGGCAGGGATTAACTGGCTTTTTAAAATCACAGGAAAGCAGAAATGGACAGTTGGATCTCATGGGCTGGCTGAGAATTGGCAGGTGGTATCAGGTTCTTTTAAAAATAGCTATGCCATTCATTGTAATTTTGATACTTTTCTGCATTTTGTTAGTTGTGTTATCCCATGTATAAAACAAATGATGAATAAGATGATAACTAACACAATGGTCCAATATTCTCTTCTTAATCAGAGGCTTGGAGATGAAGACAGACATGAAGAAGAAGATGTGGTGTAATTAACATGTGTAAAAACCTTTTTATGACACTATTAATCTAAACTACTGTTCTGTTAGCGATTAATTGGATGATGTGTAGGTGAAGCTCGCATTAATATCATTTTGAAATTGCTATTTACTTTTGCAATTTCTTTGTTGTATGTCTTAATACATTTCTCGAATTTGGGATGCTACTTATTTTTGCAACCTTTTGTTGTCTGTTTTTTATGATTCTTATATTTTTACATTTGGAGTTGTGTCCTTATTTTACAACTTTTTGTTGTTCGTGATCACATTTAAAAACCACATTTCAGAGGGGAAATGTTAGGGAAATGTTAGGTAAAATAATAATGTTGTGTTATTATTATTTTCTTAGGGTACCTTTCTTTATCACAAAGTTTAAATGTACTTTTTAACTGTCATTTGGTTTCAGACATATGTTCCTTGGTGTGACACCCTGTTTTTTTAAGATGCTAATGAAGTTTCACTAAATAAAGAGAGACTTCAAAGAGGATGGGCTTTTGAGACCAGGAGACGAGCTGAGAGGAGGAGAGCAGACACACGGTCAACCACAGTATTCTGCTGGTCTCCCTCTGCAAAAAACTTATTGGTTTTCTTCTTCAGATGATGATGGATTTAACAGAACTGTATGAGACTGTTAAAGCTGAGATTTTGTTGCATTACCCAACTGTACTTTAAACTCTACCTGTACATCTGCTGGGTTCTTTGGTCCTCGTGATGCTGATTGTTCACTAATGTTCTTTAACAAACCTTTGAGGCCAGAAACAGAAAAGCTGCTTGTTCACACAGGTGGACTCTTTCTACTAGTTTGGGGACTACTGGAGAACGTAATGAGCACTTATTGGATGTTATGGGGGGTAGGAGATTAATAGGGCCAGATTCCATAAAAAACATATGTCACCCTTTTTGTAGAAGAAAAGAAAACCATGTTTGTTTTCCTTTAATTTATAAATATACACTGCTTTACATTGTAAAACTTGGAAAAGTACTCTTTATTACTACTTGAAATACATTTTAGAATAATTTGCTTGAAACTGTATTTCAATCAGACTGTAATTAATGAATTTTATAAAGTTCTATGAGTTTAGATTGAACTTGACTCTATATAAATAGATATAAATAAGATGCCTTTGCTTTGAAAAGTACCTTCAGTTAATTTATGTTTATTACAATATGTGTTCCAAAAATACAAGTTAAGGAGACTGAAATTAATTTAATTGATGAATCAGAAGGTTAAAGAACTGTCTGATATGTTCAGCTTTACTCTGAGTAAATCAATCTTTATTCAGATTTGTCAAATGAAGTGAACATGTTACAACCAAAGTTTAATTTAAAAACTACTATGGTGAGGGTGAAATAGTAAGATAATGGACAAGCATTAAGAAGGCCACTCCAAATACGCAGCTTATTTTAATAGTGTTACCAAGTGAGTCATTCTATTTCATATCTAGACAAGTCTTGGTATAGGAACAAACTGTTCACAAGATTTGCGAAATAAAGAAACTTCCAACTTGAGAAGTTGAAGAGTGGATTAACAGTGTGAAGAGTGCTGAAAGCAGACATAGCTAGGACTTCTATGAGCACTATTTTAATTAGACAATTAGTTAGGTCACGTTTGATGAGTGCAACACAGTAAATCCTTCCAAGAGAAAAGTGTTTTTTACCTCACTGCTTAATGCACACTTAATTCCACCAAGACAACAAGGTCCTAGAGCTGTTAGGGACATTACCGTGAGGCTTCAGTCTGTAATTGTGTTCTGCTTAAACAGCTATAACCTGAATGGTTCTCTTGATGCTTGCTCTCCTCAGACTAGGGTCTAAGGAGTCTAAAGGAATAAATTCATAACAGAATTCATAACCAAGTTGTTATTTCTGCATTAAATCCTTGACATAAGATCCAGACAAACATTTTGCACATCAGTATCTTATACATTAGATCAGTATTTCTCAAACTTTTTACAGTGGGTACCACCTGAGAAAGTGTCAAGCTCTCCAAGCACCACTATCATTACCAATCTAAACATACAGTAGAGAAGGCTTACCCTTTTAACTATAGGCAATAAACTCCTAATAAGGATTATTATATTGGTATTGGTTGCCAGCCACAGTCAGACTGTGTGTGAATGGTACATTTTTGAATTTATTTTATTTTCAAAAAATATTTAGAACTTTCCTCCAAATACCACTAGGGAGAGCTTGTGTACCACTGGTGGTACACGTACCACAGTTTAAGAATCATGGCATTAGATTAACTGCAAGAAAAGAAGTCAACAGTATGCTTTAGCAGGAAGTTCATACATGCACATATGAGACATAAAACATGTAATAAGATATCAATGCAGAGTGATAAAGTTATTGATCAGAATTAACAGTTGGTGGTTGGTTGGGCAGGTTGGTTAGAGATTGATTTGAATTATAGTTATATTTATTATAATACACTAAAAAATACATTTATAAAATAATTAATTAAGGAGGCTTATCATTGGATGCATGAAAAAATTGAAAAATGTATTGATTCCGTAGCCACTGACTTGTTGGTCATTTTTTACCAAACGATTTCCTGTTGTTGTTAAACCAATGGAGGTTATTTCCGATGGGTAGTTTTATAGAGCAGAGATTGTTATATTTTAAGTTGTAATTAAATAAAATTGATTTAAACTAGAGTTCAGTGGCATATAAAGGTACACAGTTTTTCACTGAATTGTTTAGCACCAAAGTATGTTGACCTGCTTTTACCATAGCAGCTTCTACACCAATCAAGTCCTCCAAATATAGTTTACTAACCATCACTAGAATCAGAACAATACATGAAGAAGCAGCTTTCAGTTTCTATGCTCCCCTTATCTGGAACAAACTTCCAGACCACTGCAAGGCTGCTGAAACACTGAGTTCCTTTAAATCAAAGCTAAAAACTAATCTGGTTAAAGGTGCCTTTGACTAAATGATTAATTTCATATGTTTTTAAGTGGTAAACTGTAAATATAAGTACTGGTTCATGTTTAGGTCCACTGCGGTGCACAGCCAGACTGGGACGACGGTCTGAATCCAGCAGATTGTGTGACCTCCTGAGAGTGAAAAAGTAATTTTCTCTAATGTTGTATTTTCTGCTTTTCGTGCTTTATAATGTATCCTGTTTTGTTTGTTTCTTCATTACCAAATAATGTAAAGCACCTTGAATAATCCTGTTGTTAATAGTGTGCTATACGGATAAAATTGCCTTCCCTTTTCCCCTAAATAATTATGTGTGTTTCTATGATTGTAAATTCATAAATAACGGCAGTGCTCAAAAGAGTGTAAAAATGTTTTTAAATACGTAAGTTTAAAAAGGTTGATTTAATCAGGAACTTTTCCAACTAATGGAGACTTGCTTCATGGTTCCGTTAGTAACAGATTACTTGGATAAAAGGTGCCAGGAGTAAATGATCAGGTCAGTGGCCGCAAGGAAGCTGTGAGCGGTCTCAAAGAAGTGGATGTTCCTAACAACGGTGTCACTTAGTATACCTGTGGTTGATGAGTCAAACAGATGAGGACAGGCCTGGATTTGATATTGAGCGATGCCATGGGACTTGTTCAGTTGTTTAAAACTGGGTGATGTTATGTGTGGTATTTGAGTGGGCGAGCAGTTAGTTCATAGGGTATGTCCCATTTTTTGACCATGTGTCAGATAGTGGTAAGTGTGAATGTGGGCTTGTGCAAGTATTTGCATACTGTGGATTCCTTGTATGCATGTTGCATGTGGGTGCAGAGAGAAAGCACCTGGCTGAGAGGTGAGTCAGAGACACAGGTAATCGCTCTGACATTTAATTCTAATGGAGTACTTGGAAGATAATGGTACCAAACTAACACAAACAGACATGCATGTACTCACACAACCACTTCCAAACACACACAGCCCTCCCAAACATCCACCACTGTAAAAAAATGTGCTTAAGATCCTGACTCATACACATTAAGGCAAAAATTGCGGAGGTGGGAGAAGTCTATTGAAGCCCCAGACGAGATAACAGTCAAAAGGACACGTACATAGCCAAACAGTGCCAGCACTAACAGAAGGTAGACAGGGAGCATGAAGGAGAGAGGGATGGAGAGGGTAAAGAGGTGTCTGATGCAGGAGATGCTGATTAGCTTCCTTGAAGACATGATGAAAGTTAGAGAGAAATGGAAAGTGAGTTTGTGCACAGCAGTGCACAGTAAAAGCTCTAGTTAAGTATTTCACTTCGGAGGAAGAGAGGCAAATATTCAATACCAAGTAATATCAAGGTTCAAGACTGAGTGGGCAGTTTCGCACGGCCAAGTGTTTCCAGTAGGTCTTTGATTGCTTCTTATTAGAAAAGCTGAAGGCCAAGATGCAGTAAATTAAAGAGGGTTTTTTCTCTTTTGCCAGTCTGGGCATTTGCATGTTTAATACAATGACAGTCATGCACCCTGTGTGTTTGTGTGCTGATTAAGGTCACTTCTGATGTCATTGTGTTTCCCCTCAGTGAAAGCATTTATGTTTCTTGTGGTTTTGACGTTGACTTACTGTGGTTTCCCTTTACTTCTATCAAAGCTAAGTTGCATAGTGTGTTTGTGATAATAATAATGGATTGCATTTACTGTATAAAGCACTTTAAAACACCCTCAAAGCTCTTTACAATTCCATTATTCCTTCACTGACTGCACTCTGGTGGAAGCAAGCTACATTGTAGCCACAGCTTCCCTGGGTCAGGCTGACAGAGGCTAAGCTGTCATTTTGCACCATCTGACCACTTGCAGGCTAGGAAGGGGAAGTGTCTTGCCCGAGGACACATCGGCATGTAACAGGTGGAAGCAGAAACCGACCCACAATTTCTGGGTCACAGGCCAACAACTCTACAACTGAGCTACAGCCATCGGCTTGTGAGAGAAAGACTGATTGAGAGAGATAGCAAAAGGGATAGTTGTTTTCTGACTAATGTTGGCTTCCCTGGTCTTTAAAGTTTGGACTCTGGGTTACAAAAAGTAGTAACAAAAAAGCTCCATCTTAAATCGTTTTTTTTTTTTCAGAGTATTTTTGTTTCCTGTGCCCACACAAACCCAGCAGAAGAGTACAAAAGCCCTCATTCACTTAACCTATGTCAGAGTTTTGATGGTTCTGTCACAATATAACAAAAAAAAAGAAAAAAGCAACAAAAAAACATGTCAATGTGGTTTAGGGGAAATTCTGCTTTTGAATTTCTGGCTTTTGTTCTGTCTCCTCACCGCCAACACCCCCAAACAACAGTCACTATCCGCTGATTGTCAGTTTATGCTCAGACTACAATGACTTTGTGAGTGACTGTGATTGAGTCTTTGCAGAGCCTGGAGTGGGGAAACACGAAGATGAAAAAAAAAAGCATATTTGATAAAGAAATCAACAGCAGGCTGCCAGTGCGGCACAAGAGCCCTTGAAAATTGTGCCCGTTGCTCCGGTAACCACAAGGACGAATTCAGGTGAGCATGACACAAAGAGAGTGTGCACACAAACTCTTCTTAATTTTCTCCTTTTCTACGTGTTTTGGTGCAGCTGTGGGTGACCCATTGAAATAAGTTTAGCTAAAGTTCTGAGCCTCACACCTGTCGGTTTCTACGTTTTTTACTTATTTGTTTCTGTGTAGCATTATGTTTGACCATTCACTCACTTTGTTTCTTTTCATTCGTTCGACAGGTCTTCACCTCGTCTAATGTGGATTGCTCCTGCAAAACTTTTACTTACATGTCTCTGTGGCAGTGCAGCATTAGTGGCCTCTGTGCCTCGTATTTTCTTTATGTGATGCTCTTTAATCAGCACTGAACACATCGCCTTATCTCTGTTATCTGCAATGCTTTTCACTGGATTCAAAAGCGCCTTTTTTATTACCATTTTACCACGCCCTCGCCTTTGTGATGCTATTTGGTTATGAATCGCACTGCTGAAAAAAACATCTTAAAACTGTCATCTTTCAGGCGTGGAGTTTGAAAAAAAAACAATGCCTCGATTGTACTTTCAGAAGAATATTTTTTTATCCCCTCTTTTTGCCACAGCTCTTGTTCGAGTGGTGGAGGTGAAACCCATTATAAGATGTGTTGGCAGAGAGAATGAGCAAGTGGGTGAGGGGGGTGTAGAGTGGCTCATGAGTGGGCTGTCAAGCATTCTTTTAGCCTTATTCACGAAGCGTAGGCAGCTAATTCTTGTTTGCATTCACCAGGTTTACCTTAGGGGGAAATGTTTTATTATATGCTGTCTTTGAAACTGATGACTAATTGTGCTTCACTTCTTCTTCATGTCTATCCATCTCCCACACCTCCATCTCCTCGTAGATGTAGATCTGATAGTGACCTTGTTTTGGGTTATGGTTTTGGGAAAAAAATAAAGGAAATATTTTTCTGCAGATAAAATTTATTAGTTTGCTAAAGTAGTAGCATAATCTGCCTCTCCTCTAACACAGTGCGGTGTGACTGTGAATACACTTTCAACAGGTAGAGCCACAACAATTTTTTCTGACATTTGATTTGATTGGCCAACACCTAATAGGGCATGAGTAGAAAAGGAAAATAATACATTTATTGAATTTGTTTTTTGCCACTTCAGCTGCAGTTTTTTGGGAGAATGTTGCCACCAGAGACAGACGGTTTTCTGCCCATTCTCTGTTCCAAAGTATTTCAAGCACAGACAGATTAGATTGAGAACCAAAATAAAAACGGCAGAGAAGTAAGGACAAGATTCTGAATTTGATTTATGTCTGGACTTTAACTAGGCCATTCTGACACTTGAATGTGATTGGGTTTAAACGAATCCATCGTAGCTATATGTTTCATCCTCCTGCAGGAAAGAATATGTGACTAGACTTACATCTTTTGCAGGTTTTTTGAATAGTTAAGCAGGATGCTTGATTCATTATCACATCAACTCTAACCAGTTTCCCTGTTCCTCCTGAAGAAAAAATGTCTCATAGTAGTATGCTGCTAAGGTTAACTTTGGCAGTGTGAGGATAACTAACTATTGTCCTCTCAATGCGGGATGCTGCGTTACAGAAGACAGTTCTGTTAGCATTCAACATGAAGGGTTATTCCCCTTTGAGCCCATAAGCCCACTTTATGAGACCAATACTACAGTCGCCTCCTGGAGGCTGGATGTGAAACAACTCTTTTAAAAAAACGACATGACTCACCAAAATGAGTAAAGTGAAAAGAGAAGATAATGTTTGGGTGTCTGCTTTCCACCTTATACTTATTTAGTGCTTTCATTTCATAAACTTCATTTAGCTAGTATTTTAACCCTGTACACTAACAGCATGTTTTACAATGAAGATGTTGAGATCATTACCAATCTTGACAGTGGTTTAGTAGGATTAGTTTGTCCACCAACCGGTGGGTTGCCGGTTTGAACCCTTGCATTGTCCATCTCAGTCTCCACTCTGTGTTCCTAGTTTTTCATGATGCTGATTGTTCTCTAACCAAGCTCAGAGACCAGACCCAGAAAAGCTGACTTGTTCTGAAATGCCACTCTTTAGTTATAAGGCAACTGGTTGCACTTCATTTATATGTGACAAGGGAAAGGAGGATGGGTACAAATGCACACATTTTCACATTTTTGTTCGTAAGCGATTTTGAAGACATATATCATTTTTCTTTTGTTTGACAACTTTGCACATCTTTGTGTTGGTCAAGCACATAAAATCCCACTAAAACACATTAAGGGTTGTTGCAGAATGGAAGGTTCAAGATGTATGAATGCAAAGTACTGCAGGTTGTAATCACCCAAAAACTGAGCATAGGATAGTGATGCATGCATGGGCTGAAAAGAAAAGAACAGTCTAAGATAAATGGAGTGTGAGTCTAACTTAAAGGAAATAAGACAGCATAAAAAAAAAGAAAAAGTACATTCTCTGGAAATGAGTCACATCAAGTGAAAGCTTTGTATTTTAAGCCACACAGGGTGAAAGAGAAAGAGAGCTGAAGGGATAAATGGAAAGACAGAACATTAAAAACAGACAGAAGTAGACATTATCCATCACAAAAAATCACTAGCTTTAACCACAGCACAGTAGGTGGGTTCAATTAGGTTGGTGGGCTGACTGTACCAGAAGTGGCAACACCTATCAAGGTTGATTTCGACATACAGTAATTATACACCAATAGAAACTACAGGTTAAGTCTTATGTTGGCCTTTTTATAGTGTGACCATATACAAGCTATACTTACTCACCTGGCTCCAGTCTTTATTCTCTGTATCAAGCTGATTTGTGTTAATAACTTCATTTCTGATTAATGACAATGATCTGAACCATCCTAGGCCCACACATATTTTGATGACATTGATGAATACTGAAAGAGCAAACATAGAAAGAACTATTTGTTTAGATGTAACTTGGTATGCAAACAAACCACCGACTGGTACGTGAATGATTCTGCATGGAAGTTGGAATGTCTACAAATCCACTCTTTGAGGGTCTTTGTTCTGCCAATTTTCAATGTGTCTCTGTTTCAGCACAACTAAAATAATAGGGTCATTACCAGGCCTTGATGTGCCTCTGATTTTTACTTACGCCTAGCAAGTTTATTATCCGTCAAACTTGGAATAGTCACAGCTGGACGCAATCTCCGCTTTATAAATCAGACATTTCGTAGAAATGTGCTCAGATGTTTCTGGGTCATATCCTGCCTCTTACACACACACTTTCTGCCATAAACTGTCAATGCAAAGTGTCTAGTGAATATTCTGCATCAACGTAAGACGACGATTATGGGGCGTTTCAAGGGTAACCATGGCAACCAAGAGGCAGAGAAAGACAGCTGCAGGCAGAAGCAGAGAATGTTTTATTTCAATCAATCAATCAATGTTGATCTGTATAGAGTTTTACTGAGCCAAAGGCTTCACATAAAAAGACAAAAAATATAGTTACAAAATAAATGTGTTAGCATACAAGAAAAAAAATTGAAAGTAAAAATAAAATAAAACAGCAGCACAAGAAATGAAACAAATAAGAACATTACATATAAAGTTTCAATTATAGGCTAAGATTGTCTCTTGTAACAACAGAATCAAAGCAAATTAAAACTAAATAAAACTAAATCACAATAGAACATAATAAATTTAACCTCTCTGAGATATTTAAAGCCTGGCGAAAAGTTGCGCTTTAAAACTACTTTTCAAAATTATCCTCCATGCAAAATATTGATTTGGGGTCATAAAAATAAATGGAAAAGCTGCAGGTGACACGGCGTTGATGCAGCAGCGTGCCTGACATAAAAAAAAGAATCTTCAATAAGTGCCAGCGCATCCATTGTGCAGAAATATTCTTGGGCGCTGCAGCATTTGTTCTTCACACATGCACCAATATGTGTAATCGCTATACAATCTGAAGACATACAGATGAACATAATTCTTAAATGCTACATGTTTTTATCAAATTTTCCTTTTTATTCTCAGTTCCTATAGACGGGAGAGACGTTTGTGTGTTGGTTGTGTTCGTCTGTGTGTGCAATGCTCTACAAGTCTGAAAATGTGGCTTAAATTCACAATTTTGGTATTCGTCCTGCTGCGCTGCCAGTGCCTCCATGTTCAAAAAGTGCGTAGGCAAGATCCTTAGTGTGCTTAAAGTTGCACACATTTTTCCACCACGTTTTTCTCTATAAATCCCAAACTTTGCGTACAATGTTGCTTACGTAGTTATCAGACCCAGTTTTGTGCGTAAGTAAGCGTTATAAATGAGTCTCCTGGTCTAGAACGGGTATTAAGAAACATCTCTAATTTTCTATTCATTTTCATTTATATAGAGCCAATTCACGACAAATGTAATCTCAAGGCACTTTACAACAAAAGTTAGATTTTTTTAAACCCTCCTTGCTACAAATAAATAATACAGATAATGATAGTGGGTTAATCTAATAAAAAACAGATTCTGAACAGCAGTATTCAGTTTGTTGATGTATTTCAGTGCAGTGTGTTTTTAAGTTTGTTTAGTTTTGTGATCCTATGTGATTTTAGAAACAGTTCAATGACAGGTGACTCGCATTTGAAGCACTGTGGCTCAGTGTCTGCCATATTTACTGTTATAATGTCTTGTTTAGTCCAACCATGGAGAAAGATCAACAACTAAAACTGGCTCCACAACCTCAGAGAGTCTCCCAAATCCCATCAAACCCATTACCTTTGAAAGCACCTTTGAAGCAATCTGTCTTTAAACACATCTCAAGCGTATGCAAGCTAACATAGGCATCACAGACAGCTGCTGCTGCTGATCCAGATCCAGCAAAAGGCAAAACAAATGTTTACATTTTTTTAATTCCAAACAAGCTGTGAGTTGGGTTATGTTGTTGTATGCATATAATGTAGCTTCATGATAACTAATTAATACATGTCAAAATATAATGTGAAGTTAGCTAACAAGACTAATATTTCCTGTTTTACATCCCTTACTAGTCAGTTCATGCTGGGAATAATCCCAACCCTCTTTCATTCATGTGCAGAAATTGTGCTCATTATTGCTGTACACATATTTCAAAGAAATATTTATTTTCAAACAAAGAGCAATAGAGCAGGGTCAGGGAGGGTCTGCACAGTGAAAAAAGAATATAAGTGGCTGAGACAAAAGCATGTTTGCCACAAAACGCACTATGAGGCTGATTATCACAGGAATTTCTACTCATCCTAATTCTATTTTAAAATTTAGCTTTCCAAATATTCAAATCTTTATTGTCACAATAGATAAATGACTTATGACCAGAAGCCAGCAGTAGGGAAGATGACAAAGGGTCTTCACGGGTAAGGAGAGATTAGAAAGGCCTGAAAGAAAAAGATTAATTGGTGGGAGAAAACAGGCAGCAATCAGGAGAGAATTTTAAATGATACTTCAGAATTAGTTTCATTCCTCTCCAAAATACCTTGCGTCTGTATTTTAATAGGTAACCCAGGATTAATTAAACAGGTTGATATCACATTTCTGGCCTGAATAATATTGTTCCAATCCTCTCCTGACAGAGGCTGTAGTCGGATTTTAGACTCTTAAAAAAATGAGAGAGATTCCTTTAATTCCTTTAGGTTTTAATATGATTTGAATTGATCATACAAGAGAACAGTATCACATCACCATAGAAAGCAAAAATACCGACCTTTCTCGGTCTTACAACAACAAGCTTATATTATTTCTAGCAACCTTGGTCTATCTATTCTACTCGATTAAGTACAACTCTCAAGGTGAAAATCAGAGACGTTGTGGCGCGTTTCTCTTTGATTAGGAGGCTGTGAACTTTGTAGATCTTTAAGGATGCCCGGTAAATAATATTACAACATTAAGTAAACATGTGTCACAGTTGATTACAAAGTACAAATAAATCATGACTCTAAATATCTCCACCACAGTCTCCTCCCCTTTTATCTAATCTCAAAGATAAATCAAAATACAAAGGAGAATCAATAATCAGTAACAATCACTAACTAACCTAGGAGACAGGCAGTATTCAAAAAGAAAGACAGTAAAACAGTGGTTCAAATGTTCTCAATCCTTACATGTCACATTGAATTATCTATAATAATCATCTAATTTAAGCATCCATTTTAATGACGTTATCTGAACTCGAACAACATCTCAAACAAAAAAACCTGCTGGTGGCCTAAAATAAGAAATCTCCATCCTAGGGTCATTTCAATTGTTGTTTCTCTTTACGACTCGGCAGGCAAAAAGTTTGAGATGGCCCCTAGCCCCCATAGGTGGTGTGCTTGTTCAGTTCCTCATTAGTCAGGATGTATAAATGTAACTGCAAAACAAAGAAGAAGGGCACAATTTTAGGAAGTATCAATTAGGTACACACCAAATAGATCTAATCTTTCAACACAACTTGGAGTGTCGCTCTTTGCTCAGCACCACAGTGACCCTTTAAAGAGGTTATACAAAGAAAACAAATCAATAGTAATCAACCATAACAATGAAACATTCAAAAAATAGAATAAAAACAACAATAATTTCTAATAAAATCTAATAAATCATAAAAAATCTATAAATCTGGAATCTAAAAATCTATAAAAAACTGTAATCCCCCTTTTAATTTTGAATCCCCAAATAATGAAAAAATAAAATAAAATAAAAACCAATCAAAATGTATCTCAATGAAATAATAAAATAAAAATAAGAATAAATCACTGCAAAGGAACTTGATTTGAATAAATGAGATTAAATAATGAATGAACAATCAAAAACACTGATAAATTGAAGAAAAATGTAAAATCCTTAAAAAAATGTTTATGAAAAATGTGCGTACGTACCTGTTAGTGTAATTTGCTGTTGTTCTAAATGTACAATGGCTTCTGTAATCAAAATGTGAAGGTTAGAACTTTGATCTGAATGGTTAGTGTAGGAGGCAAGTTCTTCATTGCTGGTAGTCACATTTGAAATTGCAATATTTTCATTGCTGGCATCAGGATTTGCATCACAAACCAAGAATCTGCCTTCTGGTACGTTCATCACTCCAATGGCCACGCCCCCCACAGGAAAAACAGCAGTCGTCATCACCTGATTCTCTGTTATTGTCGTTGTTTTGACGTCGGTCTGGGGAAAAATAGCGACAATGTCAGTTTGAGTTCTGCTGTTGTTGTCCTCCTCCTCTTCTGTATTCACGGGGGCGTGTAGGCTGATGTTGGGGCGGTCCATTTATGTAATCTTTTGCTACTGCAGAATACATCGTTTTCTGCAGTAACTCAATACACTTTATCAGGGGAACACATTTATGGTATGGTTGCTTACTGCATAGCAGACAGGCAGAAGCTGGATGTGAACCCATTTTAATGTAATTAAATAATTGGCTTTTGGCTTTTTTAATTTGCTTTCGAGTCAAATGCTACATTTGTTACTTGGATAAGGAGACCCTGGAGGTAGATTTTGCTCTTATTTAATTACAATAAAATTGTTTTGCAAACACTTGAGAACATAAATCATTGAATATTACACTGTTAACCTGAACAGCACAAAGAACTCAACAGTTGTATAATCATTGTAATCAAAAGTAGCAAAGAAGCCAAGCCACCTTAAAACTTATAACCACATTCCACCTTTATTATAGTTATATGTTTAATGGAATTAAATATTGTAAATAAATGAAATATTTGTATCAAAAATACAATACAATTGTGGCTATAAAGCTGCCTCTCACCATCACTGTGTGTATTAATGAATGTGGTATAAAAGCATATATATTCTTCTGACTGAAACTCTGCTATACAAATGCAGGCCATAAGATTTAGTGTTCATTAGGTCCATTTAGAGTTTATATAACTTATAGCATTTGAGTTAGTTAAGTAATGTATATAATTTTAAAAATCAGAATATGCTAGTTTAAATAAATAAAATTGTATAAGATAGTTTACTACTAAGTTTTAAGGTAGAGGTAGTTAAATGCTTGGATTTTATTCATTTCACATTTTTGAGATGCGATGAACTTATATTTTGTAAGTAAGCTAACTCAAAAGTTATTATGTAATCAGTTTCTTCATAAATTTTGATTTCTCTGAACTTATTAGGGTTTAAAGTGTAGGGTAAAACACTGAAAACAACATCTAAACAGTAGAATATAAGCTTTATTTTAAATTACTATACTCCTAGTTAAGTTAGCATTAAATATATGTGGGTGACTGTGGCATTGTCGGTAGAGTAGTTGGCTTGTAATCAGAGGGTCATAGGTTCACATCCAGCTTCTGCTATGCATGTAACCATATCACTCCATAAAAATGTCCCCCTTTAAAGATTATAACGTGCATTGGGTAGTTGAGCAAACTTAAAAAAACAATAATGCAACCAGCTGCAAAACATTTCTGAGAAAACTCAACAGCAGGCTAGCAAGTCAATTATTAGACTTATTCACACATTTAAGTCAAGCCAATTTGAGAAAACAAGTTGACTCAATTTGAACAAATACATAGTTACAACATAAGTTGTATCAGCTCAAAACATGAGTAGACCCTACGAACTATCTTCAGTTTGTTGAATTAATTTAACTCAAAAAGGCTTTGCAGCTGGTTACCTTACTTTTTTAAGTTCAGTCAACTTTTCCTTTTTTACGGTGTGGCTGTCTTCAGATTTGCATATCATTGAATAAATATGTGCGTATTCGTGAGTGTGAATGGGTCAGACTATTTACTGACCTCAAGACGAGGAAACATCTAAATCATCGGTGTTCTTGTATCACACAGCCCTAATAAGTGTATTGCAGCTTCTTTCAGTCGCTGTGTCCTTTGAATCATCCTTCTTCAATCTGTTATTTCCCTTGATAATAAAAGAAAATCAAATTCATCACTTGTTTGTGCTGAATATTATTAACAGTGAGGCAATTTCTGTTTATTTTTTTGTTGCTTTGAATGCAATCAGTATAAAAGGTCTGAGAAGTAACACTTGGCTGAACATGTAAAATCTGTTCGTCCTCATGGCCGACTGTACATGAGTCATGTTGTATTTATCATGACCAGCTGGGAGTTCTACCTCTTCTCTGACCACCAGCTACTGTTTAATTTACCGCGGTCTGGATGATGACAGCGTCCGAGCTTCACCCTCTCACGTGCATTCTCAGTGCAGCCCATAGGCTCGACAGCTGCGGTTGTAAAGAAATGATAGTGCACGGGCCTTTTGTGATTCTTCTTTGTTAATTTTAAAGGAACAAAATCAGAGACATATGTTGTGAGTCACAGCAGTGTGTCATGATAATCCATCAGGGAGGACAGCCTCCTGTGTCGATTGTGATGTTGTTCCCGGGACAGTGTTTCCTTTCAACCAGCACCTTGCTGTCCATTCCCTCAGGGAACAATTACAAAAGTCTACCTTTAATGTTTTACTTGCATTCATATTACTATTGTAGCACCAATTCTCAACAGTCAACGCATTATTAAGATACTTTAGAAAAGAAAAACAAGATCCCTTTGTAACTAGGTATATGGAAGGACATTTCAAATTGGATGACATCTATTCAATTCATTTCAGCTCTTCTGCAGCCAGCTAGGGGTTTGAGTATACAGAAAAAATACTGCAACAAAGAACATCTTTTATCGCTCACCAATGGTAGGTCAAAATAGATAAAATAGCATAAAAAGCATTAGTAAAGAAAAAATTCCCTACTCAGAACATCTAAAACATCACTCTATATGAGGAATTGAGCTTTTTACATTCATCTGAATAACAGCCACAATCTGAATCACCTGAGTTATTTCTTCATCATCCTGTGGGTGATCAGGGCAGTGCAGAATGCCTTTCCCTATGTGTGAGGAACAGCAATAGTTTTATCAAAGGCTCTGGGACAGGGGTAGATTCATGCAAAAAGAAACATAGAACCGTGTTGCTAATATTCCATAATAATGCAAACTACACTTTTCAGATAAAAGATAAATAGAAAAACTTCAAAACCACACATACTTTTCTTTCTACTTCAAAGTTATGAACTTCTTATGTTCTATTGAATAAAATCCCAATAAAATAATTGAAGCTTGTGGCTGTAAGGAGACATAATGTTGAAAGGTTCAAGGGTGTAAATACTTTTGTAAGGCCCTGTATTACTCATTACATGAAAATCATCTGAAAAGCTCTACAGGGGTTTTTCAATGAGTTTAAGTTATTAGAGACGTTAAACGTGAAAAAACAAGGGTTCTCTTTCTAAACCTCAAACTGAGTCAACAATCAGGATACCAGGACTTCTTCTGACAGGTTAAAAGATTATCAACAGGTTTGAAAGCAGAGATGGAAACAAAGGAAATCCCATGTGTGTGTCAGGGAGATTCAGGTGTATAAAGTATTCCTCCCAAAGTACGTGAGTCTCCTGCTCCTACTGGAATCTGTCCTGTAGGAATGTGACTCACAGTCACTGTTACACAACTCTCACAAGTCATTCCAGGTCTGTGGCAGAGCAGAAGTACATGCTGCTGGCTTGATCCCAATATGAGGGTCTGCCTGGTGCAGCAGCATCAGCGCTGTCCTAAGAGCAGGCTGGCCGCTTTCATCTGCTCCCAGTGAAACTGTATCAAAGGGCACACAGGTGATAACGCCGTGCACAGCTCTCCCCACCCAGGCTTCTCGTCTTCCTCTTATCGGTGTGGCTTACATCACACAACATTCAGGTCAAGTACTGACTGGACATGCCCTCCATGCTGGTTAAAACCCTGCCCACTATAGAGAGGAGGAGGCTGAACACAGGCAGGGGGAGGTTTCAAACACTTCTCTTCATGGAATATCTCATAATAAAATGTCCCAGTGCAGAGTGTGGAAGTTACGTATGACAATATGTTAAAAAAAAGTTAATTATCACTGTGAGAAGCATTCTTTGTAAAGAATGGTTCAAACCTTTACAGTTATTGGACAATATCACGTCATAAGCAAGGTTCTGTGACGCGGGTACGGGTGCTTTTCGTTTGCTGTGTGGCACCGTGTCGCTGATAAGGATCCAGACATCAAATGTTTTCCCTCGGGGTATCTTAGCAACCCATGTGCCAGGAACAGTAGGCTGTGGATGTGAAAGTTCGACCGCCTTAAACACTGACATCAAAGAGGACTTTCACAAGCCATGTGACATCACTATGCGGTCCACCGGTCACACGCAGATGGTATTGACCTCAGCTACATAACCTTAGCCTGCTGGAAGTCTGACTAACAGAGCAACCTGTGCTGATTGGTTCCATGGCAGGAGCATGACACAAAGGCTCGAAATGAGGCTCAATCCATTTCACCTCTGGCTCCTTATTCTTCACCCTCAACCCAATGTCTCCAGGGAGTACAGCATCCTAGTTCTCAATGATGTACAAAGAGCGGCTAAGACATTTCTAACCTTTTAACTGGGACACGTTTCAGGGACGAACGTGAAACTGCAGGGGTAGGCACTGTGCCTCCAAAAACACATAAATGTAAATATTTTCTCAGTAAACATAGGTGACATATAGATGTTCGGTAACATAACTGGGTTACCGTTGTCATTTTTTTGTTTGAAAAGGCTCCACAAAGAATTAATTGTAAAATCATGTTATAGATTTATTTCACACAGGGGCTATATTTAAAATGATTTATTTCTGGTATATTTGTTAATTATGCTTTACTGCTAATGAAAGCCCCAAATTTAAATATATAAGACCAATTGAAACATTTATGTATAGTTGAGTGGAAGGAAAAACTGGGGCAGAAAAATATACAAACAGGGATCACTACAGCCTTGAGAGGACTGTGAAGTAAAGCATATGTAAAAGTTCCTATTGTCACATTTATTTTTGTTATGATATTTTGAAATAAGGTCCCAAAGTGTGGGGCAAGACTGATGTTCCTTCCACTCAAGTTTCAATTACTGTCCTTGGATACAACAGTGTGGAACAACAACCTTTCTTTGACAATGAACAGGTGCTGCTACCCTCTTTGTGGGTCGGTCTGCTGGACTTCTGTCAGCTCAGCCACAGTCAAAAACTCATGTCCAGAAATCTAAACACATTTTAGGCCAATAGAAGGGGCTGCTGCAAACTAAACATTTATATTTGTATAGTCAGTGTCACAAAGGCAGCACAAAGACAAGGGGGCAAAATTCATAGGTATACATGCTGCTATTCAAAACCATACCGATTACAAAATAATTCAGAAAACCTGCCATTTAATTTAACCTTAGCTCAAACAATCATATCTCAATGGAAAAACAACATGAACACAGGAAATGCTTTTTTTATTAGAGTATTACATCAATAACAGTTTAAAGCAAACAAGACAGATTCAAATTTTCATTGATAACAAAAAGTTTGACATTGTTATGAGTATAAATCCAGTATGCCTCTCAGCGAAGGAGAAGCTTCAGTAACCTTCTCTCGATGAATGAAAGATTTTTTTTCTATCCCCCAAAACTTCAAAGATACTGCAGGGGCATGATTGGCTTGTTCAGAATGCGACCAATCACATAGTCCATACTTTTTGTAAGAATTTCAGTCTTATGCTCAGAAACTTGAATCTTTAAAGCTCTTTTGGTTTGTCCAACATAAGCCCAGCAACAAGGACATTTAAGTAAATACACCACATGTGTACCGCTGTAGTTTATGAAGGATTTAATGGGTATTTTCTTTTGCCTGTATGTGGATGAGTGAAGAACGTAGTATCTGATGAATTAGAGTATTGAGCACAATGAGCACAACAAAAGAATCCTGCTGGTTGATCAGGAAGCCAAGATTTGACAATTAGATGTTTTTTTTCAGGTTTGCTCAATCTGTCTCTCAAGTTGAGAGAACATTTGTGATCAAGGGGGAACAGAGCTGTTTGACTTCAAATATGAATATCCTATAAGAATGAATGAGTGAATGAATGAATGAATGAATGCTTTCTAGATCCCACAAGGGGAATTCAGTTTACAGTACAACCCATCCAAGAACATATAACCACAACAAACGATATACAAACAGGAACAGGTAGACTGAGGGAGCAGCCATTGTGTAGTGCTACTATTACAGGTGGGTCACAAAGGGTGGGTGCCCACCTACAGAGACAGCTGTGCCCACCCTGGAAGGCAGATGTAACCAGGCCAGGCACCATTGCCAGCCAGGCAATGTTTTGACTGTGGTACATACTCCGTACCAGTCAGTGGTGGTAGTGCACCAATTTGTTGTTTGTACTTATAAACGGCCTACAAAGAAGAAGAAATGCACTGTTATACTAACTTGCATGCAAATAGTTCTGATGAAAGTTACTGAGAGATACACACAAGAAAGGGAATTATTAAGGTTTTGAGCAGCAAAGGATATGGGATATGGGATTACGAACATAGGACTTGTTGCAGACAAACTATTTAAATGAAGGACATTAACTGGAACATTGTGAATGTAAAAATACCATTTTTGTTTGAGATGGCTGTTCTGGGTTTTGAATTTTTTCTTGGAAGTGTAAGTTGAGTGATTTGAAGAAAAAAATGTGTACTGTGTCTAAAGCTTTGATTCATATAATTGAGAGGCATACATCATTGTAATCGGGAGCAGAGATAGAATGGTGTTGAATCTCACCCGTGAGCTTGGAAGTTTCTTTATGATTAGTTTTTTTCCCTTAAAATTCTCAAACGTTCTGGCACTGAGGCAAAGCCCTGTGAGGTTAAGCAGTTTTTCTTTCGAAGTAGAAGACAACAACTGACATCTGGTTGCAGCTAGTAAACAATATCAAGATAGTTTACTGCAGAATTGAGCACACTGGCGTGTAGAGGTTTGTCAGCTCAAGACACTTTACAACAAAAGTAATTTCAATACAATTATACAAACATGCTTATCAGTTAAAAGTATTCTACATAAGGATTCCAGCAGAAGCATTCGATATCTCGATGCATCACGAATAATCACGATAATTTCATTTGGGTTTGTTTTTGATAATAACAATGTTGTAATAATAAATGTTTCCAATAATAAATAGATATGATCCATTTTAAGGTTCTTTTAATGGTTTTTAAGTGTCTTAATGGTCTTGGGCCTTCTTATCTGTCAGAAATGCTTTTACCGTATGAACCCTTGCCATCCCCAAAGTCAGGACACGGACTCATGGTGAGGCGTCTTTCCATTATCATGGCCCTTACCTCTGGAACAGGCTGCCAGAGGATCTCAGGGCCGCAGAGAACGTTCATGTTTTTAAGAGCAGGCTCAAGACTCACCTTTTTAGCTTTGCCTTAAACTATTTATTATTTATTAATAATTAACAGCATGTTTTACCTGATTTAATTTTTAGTTTAGCTTTTAACTCTTTATATATTAATCTGCTTTGCATTTTTATCTTGGTCTATCTTATCGTTGTTTTACACTTATTGTTTTAGACTTTATACACTTTATATTTTATATATCTTATCTTATTTAAATCTTTCTTGCCAGTGTTTCCTCTCTGGGGGCCCCATGCATCGGGGGCGGTTGTCGGCTGTGGCTGCCTGGGTGCCCCCCGGGTAGAGCTTGGGTGGAGGTGGGGGTACCAGCCCTCCCTCCTCTGGGCGCCCTGGGTCGGAGCCTTGGCTGCTGCTGTTGATCTGCTGCTGCCGATGCAGATGGCTCCCACGGTGGCATTTCCTGGCTCATCTGTACTCAGTCCGCTTTTTGTAGCTCTTAAGTGTGTGTGTGTGTGTGTGTGTGTTTGGCTGATGGGTTGGGTTGGGAGGGGGTTGTATTTGCGTTGATGATTTTATTTTTGAAGGGGGGGGGGTTGTGAGGTTATGTTAAATCTGTAAAGCACTTTGAGTAACTTTTTTTGAAAAGCACTTTATAAATAGACTTTATAATAGCCACTGTCTTCACCGGTGAAAGTGAGCCCTCTATACTGGACAGAGCAGGAGGATTTTACTCTGTGAAGAGGTTGATGGGTCATGATCAGTGCTCTCATATGTAGATCCCGATCCCTCTCGACATTGTCTGAGTCAGTGTCAGTGCTGTTACCTGTCAGTTCAGCGATGATTCCAGAACACATCACTCCAGGTCTAAAGTCACTACACTGGCTACCTGTAGCTCAGAGAATAGACTTCAAAGTGCTTTTATTATCTATAAATCATTGAATGGGTTAGCAACAGAGTACATTAACAATCTGCTATGACGTTACAAACCATCCAGATCGCTTAGATCCTCCAGCTATAGTGTACTGATTGTCCCTAGAACCAGAACCAAACATGGAGAAGCAGCTTTTAGTTTCTATGCTCCTCATATCTGGAACCATATTCCAGGACAATACTAAACTGCATAGGCACTGATCTCTTTTAAGTCTAAAATTAAAACTTACCTATTTAGATTCGCTTATGAGTAACTGATCCTATTATTGCTTTTAACTTGCTTGTTTATAATGTTCATACAAATTATTCTCTTGATTACTGTTTTATTGTAAATGCTTTTTTGTATTTTAATCTTCGAAGTGATTTATGCTCTCTTTTCTGTGTTCTAATTTTAATCATGTAAAGCACCTTGAATTGCCTTGTGTTGAAAGTGTGCTTTACAAATAAAATTGCCTTACCTTGGCTTGCCTTCGTGAAAGCTTGAATTACAGTTAAGAATGATACCTTAGCCCAGGCATCCACGATAAATTTGACAGCAGCTCAAACATAGCTCCTTTTGGATTATGAAAAACAAAAATAAGCAAATGCCCAGCCAGCTAAATTGCCCTAGCACCGGGTCTGCCCAGCACAATGGAACAGGTCCACACACAGACAGTAGGCTTACTATTCCACTGTCCAAGGAGGTGGGAGGGACACCTAGTGTACCGCCCCGAATCTTTTAGAGATTCATGGGGGAAAAAAACAGTGGGCTATTCTGTTTGTTCTAATCATTGTACCTTGTCTGCAGGAAGCCTTCCACCTCAGATGCTGCCTCCAAAGCTGCCGCGGTTCAGCCAATGACGATTACCTGTGCTGCTATTGAGCAGGCAGAGGAGCCACTTGACATGTATGATCTAACAGTAGGCACACACTAGGCTATGCAGAGTTTTGCCACTTCTTCTGAGGTAAAAGCTTGGACAAAGGCAGGCTGTTTCAAAGATGAAGGTGTGTGGGTTTCTGTTGAAAAGAAGCCGTGTCTGCCTAACCATTTTTTCCCAGTTTTTGCAAAACTCAGTCATGGGCTGGATCACTGTTCCAAAACTGGAAATTTGATCTTGTTGCTACACATTGGTTAACAAAAGGTTTCACATCTTTTGCTGAAAAATATTGTCATTCTTGCATGGTTTGTGCTACGCACAATGCAGGTCGAGCAGTGTCCACTTAACCTGCTGGTCATCCGGCTCCATGGAGACCTTTTGAACATCTGATTATGGACTTCATTGAACTTGAACCTGCTGAAGGTAAAAAATATTGTTTGGTGATTGGTGACGTGTTTTCCAAATGGACAGAAGCGTTCTCCACAAACATGCTGAGACTGCTGCGGTGGTGAAAGCTTTGCTTGGAGACGTTTTTCCAAGATGAGGAATTCCTGACAGGATTTCCTGTGACAATGGCAGACATTTTGTGGGCAAGGCTCTTGAAGAGATTGGTGAGTTTTTGGGTGTGAAATTATCCACACATTGTGGGGTAGGTCCCAACTACCCCAGAACTGGAAAGGAATGTGTGCTCATGTGATGTTAGCTTATGATGTCTCGATTGCAGGTGATCCTTTCAGAAAGGATGGAGTTTTCCAGCATCAGATGCCCAGGAGAACGGTGACAGTTCCAGGTAGTTTTGATGAGCATGTTTACATTGATGCAATTGGAGTGCCGCATGGGGTTCCAGATTAGTTCAAAGCTAGAAATCAGATTGCAGCAGGATTTGATGCTCTCCAAGGCGTGGCTGAGCAGCTAGACGCCACTTCCCTCGTAGCATGGGAGAACCGGATGGCCATTGACATGTTGGCTGCAGCTAATGGAGGAGTGTGTGCTATGTTGGGAGGAAAATATTGTACTTACATCCCGGGGAACACAGACTCTAATGGTAGTATTACCAGAGCCTTGGAAGGCCTGAGAGTGATGAAGGAGAACCTTGCTAAAAATGCTGGAGTTAACACTGATCTGACTAGTTGGTTAGATTCTGTTTTTGGCAACTGGAAATGTCTAGCTATTTCTATTTTGGTACTTGGGTTACTGCCTTAGCAGTTTTTGCAGTGTATGGGTGTTGTATCATTCCTTGTGTCAGAGGTCTGGCAGTTAGAGAGTTTAAAAAAGCTTTTACACATCAAATGATTGCAAAATCTTTGACTGATCAGACAGGCGCCCTGGGACCTGATGCAGACTCGATCCGACGAGATGGAGATTGGAAAGAAGAACTGTTTGGAGATGAAATAGGTATGGACTTGCTGAATTACCTCGAGTTATATAATTAATTAGTTTACAGGTGTATGACGACTTCCTTTAAATCACTTTGTGAATTGGGTTGTCTGATGTTTTTCCCCGTGACTGATGTATTGTATTGTATAGGTTTAGCGGTCTCATCCCAGAGATGACAGAGAAAAGAGGGGTTTGATTTGACTTTTTATTCCATTTCTTAATTTTGTTTTCATTATTCTTCATTTAATAATTTTCTATTACATTTTTTTTCCATTTTTCAGTGTCATTAAAAAACAATTTATTAATTTATTATTCCATTTCATTTATTCAGATTAAATTAAATGACAGTATTTTTTTTAGTTTTAGTCCTTCATTCAGTTAAGTTTTGATAATTGTTTTGTTCTTTAGTTTTTCACACTTAGTTGTTGGTTAAGAATGAAAAAGGGGGATGATAGATTTTTAGATTTCTTTACAAAACCTTTTTTGTGTTTTTGTTTGATTATAGATTTTTAGATTTCTAGGGTTTTAGTTTATTGATTTATGAACATGTCTAATGATTAGAATCATTATTGAATATAATATGTTTTCCTTTTTTTCGTTTTATATTATGGTTTGTTTGTTATGGTTGATAACTACTGATTTGTTCCTTTTGTATAACATCTTAAAGGGTCACTGTGGTGCTGAGCAAAGAGTGACTGATCTTGATTTTGAGGCTGACGCTGTGGATCCCTGACTCATTTAAGGGAAGAGTACATGTTTCAATTTATATTTAGAATTGTTTTGATTTTCGTTGTGTACTGGATTTATACTGCCTACCATTGTGCCCCTCATCTTTGTTTTGCAGTTACGTTTATGCATCCTGACTAATGAGGAACCAAACAGGAGTGCCACCTATGAGGCTAGGGGTCGTCTCATACTTTTGCCCGCCTGTCGTGCGCAAGGACAACACGGCCATATTTGGGAGGTTGCTTATCTTACGCCCTAGCAGGATTTTTGTATGGGATGCTGTTATGAAGTTCAGATAATGTCATTAAGATTGATGCTTAGATTAGATATTTTTGTTAGATATGATTCAATGTAAGATGTAATAATTGAAATTATTTGAACCACTTTTACTGTCTTTCTTTTTGAATGCTGCCCGTCTCCTAGGTTAGTTATTGTTGATTGTTGATTTTCCTCAGTATTTTGATTTATCTTTGAGATTAGATAAATGGGGAGGAGACTGTGATGGAGAAATTTATTATTATGATTCATCTGTTAGTATTATTAACACTGAGAGCAGATGATGTGAAGAACGGAAGAGCAAATGGGCCAGAAAACAGGTGTTGAGTTCACATGGGAATCGAGGTTAGAGAAAACCTCACTGTCTGAGAAAATTGATTCTTCTTATGTACTTAGTTTTGAGAGTTTCTCTTATTGTGTTACGATTTAACCCAAGCTATTGCCATTGTTTTGTATTTGCCAAGATTCACTTATTCCCAGCTGAAGAGCCAGGTGCCTTCATCCTGAGATCTTCCCACCCTGAGAGAATAGTTTTGTCTTCAGAAGTCATAGAGGCAAGGTTGCTGAACTTTATAAATACTTATTTTCATTTGAGCTGGGATGGGGCAGCATTCACTGTGATCTGTACTGTTCTCCTGTATGATCAATTAAACTTTTATTAAAACCTCCAAACGCTTAAAGGAATGTCTTTCATTTTTGTTAAGAGTCTTAAATCCGACTACAGCTGTTTTTTTAACCAGTAATGATTCCCTATCTGTATGTAAGTCAAGGTAACTTCATTTGCATAGCACACAAGGTCATTCAAGGTGCTTGACATGATTTGGGAGTGCAACAATGAAAGCAGAGAAAACAACATTAGAGACACAAAACGTATGACACATAAAAACACTTGACCTTAAAACATATGACATTCCAGCTTACTTAAGGCCCTTTGATAGGCTGAGGATATAACAGATGATATATAACCTCTCTGGTGAAACCTGATAAACATTTCAGCAGCTTTCGACTCAAAAGTATTTGGTGGTACTAAACTTTCTGTACAATAGCAGGAACTGACCAGTTGGGAATTTTGAATCAGGAATTTGGTTTGTTTGCTCTCTTTAGTGTATTTCTACTCATAGGTGTACAGTAGATTTTAGTTTCAATCTTATTATCATAGACTTTACATATATTTTATTGAATTACTAAAGTTTATATGGGCAAAAGCCGGGGTACACCCTGGACATGCCAACACAGAGACACATTAGGCCTACACACACACAGAGACGCAAGAACAGTTTTAGTGGGAGTACCTGGAGAGATTCCACTAATGCACCAATAGAGAGAGGAAACTCTTTGCAGAAAGAGGTCAGACTGGGATGTGAACCCAGGACCTTCTTGCTACAGACTTCAGGGCTGTTGACAGCACCGCTGTGAAGCCAAATCTACATTTCACTGGGGACATTTGACATTTTTTATTGTATTTCCCTAACAAGCATCAGGAATAATGCAAAGTGTGGAGCTGTGTGGTGTATGGCTGTAGAGTGAGTACACCATACACAGAGGCTAGTCATCAGGGAGGAGAATCCTGACCTCCAAACATTTGTCGCATATTAGAAATAAGTAAGAACCGACAATAGAACAGCTTCTTGAAGGAGTCTCGCATTTCTCATTGGGATACTATAACCACTATCTTAATTAAGAACCAAAAGATAGGTGTGGTAACCCCGGGAAACGAGATTTAGCCAAACATGTACTCAACTCTACGGTGCATTAAAAAGAGGTCATTTCAAGGATAAATAATGAATGACTGATAAACCTCAGGAAAAAATGGACTAACTGTCAGCAATATTTCAAAATAGAATGAGAAAATCTTAACTTGTGATTTTTTGCGTCTATAAACCCACATCCTTTCAGAGCAGGACCTTGAAAACACAAATGTCTTGAAAGGCCTTTTCAGAGGCACAAGGTCTCTCTGGTGAGGTTTTGTGCTGGGAAGAAAAGCAGTGGGGAACGCTTCAGCTTTCTCCGCTAACAGAAGTCATATTTTTAAATGAAAGGGCCTTTTGCAACAAGGCTGCAATCATGTTTCTCTGAAAAGACTGTCTGCCCTTTGGCCTCACATATCTGCTACAGGCTAGCATAGGAAGGAGAGAGGGAAAGAGGGAGGGGGCACCTTTCCTCTCCTTTTTCTGCACCTCACCTTCTCTTAAATCTGCTTGTTCCTCCTTCTTTCAAAATTGTGTCACCATCTATCAGTTTATCCCTCCATCCATCCATCTCAGGTCTTTGAGTAGGAATTAGCAGCTAATGCCAGAGCATTGTTTCCCACGACGAACACTGAGGGGTTAACAGAGCAGCGTAGGAGTAGTTTCGATCCATCAGGTAGGTCTGGTTTCTCCTAACTTGACTGCATACCTGTGTGAAACTGCATCAGAGTGTGTGCATGCATTTGCATGCCTGTGATGAGATAAATGAAGGAGGGGGGTTGGTTGCAATCAAATAATTCTTGCTGTCCTCAGAAAAACAATCAGTTTGGTATATATGCTTTTGCCAATCAATTTTGTGCAAGTTCATACAGGAGAGAAGCGCTGGGAGCTAAAGAAACAAAAAAGAGCTACAAGATTATTTGAATCTGTGATATTTCTTTTAAATAAAAAAAACACAAAAAAACTATTTTGGAGGCTTCAATTTACATCTTACTCTAAGTGTACAATGCAGGTGAAAAACAAACTCATTGATTTGAAGAAAAATGATCAAAACAAAACGCTGCATAACCTGGTTCTTAGGTGTGAAAATGCCCTTAAATTAATACTTCGTTGAATCAGAATCAGAATCAGCTTTAATGGCCAAGTATGACACATACAAGGAATTTGACTCCGGCAACGTTTCTCTCCAGTACAGAACTTAAATAAGTGAAATTAAAAAAACGAAAAAAATAATAATAATAAATAAATAAATACAAATAAGAATAAAGGATAATAAATAATATAATCGTAAAATAAATAAATAAGAATAATATATACACCAAACCAGGGTTATTGTACAGTAAGTATATACAGTAAGTATATACAGCAGTGCAGAGTTTTAGTTTATTGTTCATGTGAGTGGACACACACTCTGTGACTATTCAGAGTTCATCAGAGCGACAGCCTGGGGGAAGAAACTGTTCTTGTGTCGGGTGGTTTTGGCGTACAGCGCTCTGTAACGCCGGCCTGAGGGGAGGAGCCTAAACAGATTGTGGCCAGGGTGTGAGGGGTCAGTGGTGATTTTTCTGGCCCGCTTCCTGACCCTGGCCCGGAAAAGGTCCTCAATGGAGGGAAGATCAGTACCTATGATCCTCTCTGAGGACCTGACTGTTCTCTGCAGTCTGTCCCTGTCTTGCCTGGTGGCGGATCCGAACCAGACAGAGATGGATGAGGTCAGGACAGACTGGACTATTGCTGTGTAGAATATGGTCAGCAGTTCCTGAGGCAGGTTGAACTTTCTGAGCTGACGCAGAAAGTACAGCCTTTGCTGGGCCTTCTTCCTTATAGAGTCAATGTGGGAGGTCCACTTCAGGTCCCGTGTGATGGTGGATCCTAGGAACCTGAAAGACTCTACTGTGGGGACTGGCCTGTTGGTGATTATGAGAGGAGATGTTGATGGGGGTCTCTTCCTGAAGTCGACTGTCATCTCCACAGTTTTGAGCGGGTTTAGCTCCAGGTGGTTCTGACTGCACCAGAGGACCAGCTGTTCCACCTCCCTTCTGTATGCAGACTCGTCGCCGTCACGGATGAGTCCAATGACGGTGACGAGTCTGCAAACTTCAGGAGTTTCACAGAAGGGTCTCTTGACGTGCAATCAGTGGTGTAAAGGGAGAAAAGCAGTGGGGAGAGAACACATCCCTGGGGGGCGCCGATGCTGAGGGACCGGGTGCTGGATATGAAGTTACCCAGTTTCACCTGCTGCCTCCTGTCAGTCAGGAAACTGGTAATCCACTGACAGGTGGAGGGAGGCACGGTGAGCTGGGACAGTTTTTGGTGGAGGAGCTCTGGGACGATGGTGTTAAATGCAGAGCTGAAGTCCACAAACAGGACCCGAGCGTAGGTACCTGCAGAGTCTAGGTGTTGCAGGATGTAGTGGAGAGCCATGTTGACTGCGTCATCCACTGACCTGTTTGCTCTATAGGCGAACTGCAGGGGGTCTAGCAGGGGATCCGTGATTTCCTTCAGGTGGGACAGCACCAGTCGCTCAAAGGATTTCATGACCACAGATGTCAGGGCGACTGGTCTGTAGTCATTTAATCCTGTGACAGGGGACTTCTTGGGAACCGGGATGATGGTGGAGCGTTTGAGGCAGGAGGGGACCTCACACAGCTCCAGGGAGTTATTGAAGATCTGAGTGAAGATGGGAGCCAGCTGGTCAGCACAGACTTTCAGACAGGACGGAGACACTCCATCAGGACCTGATGCCTTCTTAATCCTCTGTCTCTGAAATAGTTGGCGCACATCCTGTTCACAGATCGTCAGCGCAGGCAGGGGGTCAGGTATGGGGATGGTTTGGGGTGATGCTAGGCCTTTTGTGATGGAGATGGTGGGGGAGGTGGAAGGTGTGAAAGTTGTTTCAAACCTGGAGAAAAAGTCATTGAGGTCCTCAGCCAGGCGGGGGCTCCCCACAGGGTGGGGGGATGGTCTCCTGTAGTTGGTAATGGTCTGCAGGCCCTTCCAAACTGCAGAAGAGTCGTTGGCAGAAAAACGCTCCTTCAGTTTTTCACTGTAGATCCTTTTTGCTGCCTTGATCTCCTTTGTCAGCTTGTTCCTGGCCTGCTTGTACAGGTCCCGATCCCCACTCCTGTAGGCCTCCTCCTTGTCCTGGCGTAGCCGTCTCAGTTCTGCAGTGAACCATGGTTTATTGTTGTTGAACGTGCAGAAGGTTTTGGTCTGCACACACATGTCCTCACAAAAGCTGATGTAAGATGTCACAGTGTCAGTCAGTTCGTCCAGGTCTGAGGCTGCTGCTTCAAAGACGCTCCAATCAGTGCAGTCAAAGCAGGCCTGTAACTGCATCTTTGACTCATCTGTCCATCTCTTCACAGTTCTTACTACAGGCTTAGCAGATTTCAGCTTCTGCTTGTAAGATGGGATGAGGTGGACCAGGCAGTGGTCAGAAAGTCCCAAAGCAGCACGGGGGACAGAGCGATATGCATTCTTTATTGTGGTGTAGCAGTGGTCCAAAGTGTTCATGTCCCTGGTGGGACACGTCACGTGTTGTCTATATTTAGGCAGTTCAAGTTTGAGATTTGCTCTATTAAAATCCCCGAGAATGATTAGCAGAGAGTCCGGGTGAGTTTTCTCCACGTCTGTGATCTGGTCGGCGAGGTGATGTAACGCCTCCGTTACACACGCCTGCGGTGGAATGTATACAGCGACCAGCACAAACGAGGCGAACTCCCGCGGTGAATAAAATGGTTTACAGTTTATGAAAAAAGACTCTAGGTGAGGGCTGCATGTCTTCTTTAACACTGTGACATCTGTACACCAACCTTCGTTTATGTAGAAACACGTTCCTCCTCCCTTTGACTTCCCAGACAGTTCCGCGCAGCGGTCCGCTCGGAACAGCTGGAAGCGCGGCAGCTGTAGTGCGCTGTCCGGGATGTGTTCACTGGACCAGGTTTCAGTGAAGCAAAAGGCGGCAGAACGACGAAAGTCTGAGTTCTTGGATAGGAGAAGGAGCAATTCATCCATTTTGTTAGGCAGAGAGCGAACGTTCCCCAGGTGTATGGATGGGAGAGCGGTGCGTAATCCCCGCTGTCGCAATTTAACGAGCACACCAGCTCGTTTCCCTCGTCGGCGTCTCCGTCTAAATCCACAGAGCGCTGCTGCTCCTCCAGTCAGAATCTCCATAAAGTAGTCTGGTTGATTAAAAACCGGTGAAAAAAGTCCGGCACTGGATAGCCCTATTTGTAGGATTTCCTCTCTGCTCATTTTAATAGCAGAGGGAGTGCAGAAAACTACGCAAAAAAGTAAAATTGTATCAAGTACAAGGGAGCGAAGTACCGAGGCGTCCATCCGCGGCGCCATCTTAGATCGAAGCATCTCTTTTCACAGTTTCAGTATTCACCCTCCTTGAACTGAAACCAAATATTAATCATAATAAATCGGATGGAAGAAACATAAACCTAAGCTAAACTGGTAGGAGTTTCCGAATTTGGACCTGTTGGGAACTATTTTTCTACAAACAGACTGGACAGACCTAGTTCCCAGCATTCATAGCACTCTGCAATCAAAGATGACATCACAAAGTTTATACAGGCCAGTGAAGGACGGTCCTTTGTGTCTACCATGGCCAGGCTTCGCGAACGAATGGAGACACAACTTCACTGGTGAATTACCTTATTTCTAACCTGCTGAGCAGGAAAGAAATCTCTTAAAATCCTTGAAATGCTAGCTGAATGGCTCTAAAACAGGGATGCCCAAAGTGGGCCCACGGTCCAATGTTGGCCCCCCAAGCTATTTAATTCGGCCCACCGGGTGATGGCCTAGATCTCATATAAAATGCTACGTTGATGAGTAAGTGAACTTTATTTGCATCATTATTATTCTCCCACTGCACATACCACTTTTAATAAAACAATGGGTCCAATCAATATATATTAGGCTCATAGTCATCACTCATGGCGCTTACATTATATTTCAAATATCACAAATCAGGTTTAAAATTAAAATACAGGCAACAAAAGAGGACATGTAGAGTAGGTTTGTGCAGGTATTCACATTTGAACACTTCATAGGAACACAAATATTCATATTTTATTGAATTTGCTGTCACACCAGAACGGATCAAACTACCTGTAAATTTCCAGGTCATGACCATGCTGGCTGCTATCTTAAGCAGCTCTTATCAACATGGAGTGGAATGGCCAGTGGCACACAGACAGACATTTTCAAGAGTGCCGGGAAGCACTTTTTTCACTGACATCAATACTAAGTCAATCAAATCAACTGAAATAATATGTGTTCTAAATGGTTATGTATTACTTATTTGTCACATTTTGTTTAATGTTATTTACAAAGGAATTAAGGTCAGATAACTGTTTAATAAATAAAAGTATTTTATTTAATCATTAGTATTTTAATTTTTTGTAAAAAAATAAAAATATATATTTGGTCCGCAGCTATCTGATACATTTTCATTGTGGCCCACAGAGGGAATAAGTTTGGGGCCCCCTGCTATAAAGGCCCCTCTAGGTGCATCTGGGGAAACTTTGTTATCAGCTAAACCGTGACCAGGGAAGTTGTTTAAGAAGAAGGAAACTGATTACTGAAATTGACTAGCAATTTTGCTTCAGTTAATAGCTAGGTTCAGGAGAACATAGCTGTATGACTTTGAAAGCTGCTGGGACCGATATTGCAGCGAACCGCAGCAAACCATCACTCAAATGTTTCTATTAAGATCTGTAGCTGCATCAGAAGTCTCGCAACAGTTTTTGGTGGTCGGTCGTTTCAATTGTAAAAAAAAATCTGGTTATAATCTACGTAGCCCCTAAGGGGACATGGGCAAACAATACAAAAAAGTTTATTGTGTCCACCGGTTACTATCTTGTGCACACAATATACTTTCAGGTGTGCAACACTTAGTAACTTTGTGCGCACCAGTTACCTTATACTGTGTAAACAAGGGCATCAATAATAATAAAAAAAAGTTATGGACAAGAAGCAAAAACTTGTCAAGTTATGGTGATGGTAACAGCAGTCACCTGGGTGCGGACGGTGACAATAAGAAGGGGCTGTCAGTGTCACTCACTGTTTTTGACAGAAATAGAGCAGAGCTGGGTAGAAGTAGTTTTTGATGACCGCTGCACATAAGCACAGAAAGTTTATTTTACCTTGTTGTATCTGATCCTACGATATTTAAAGAGTATGATCCAAATCATCATCCTGTCGTCTTATACTGTAAATAGCAAAGTATTTTAATAAACAAGAAAACCATTCCACCTCCTGTTGTGTTGGCTGCCAGTATGTGTGAAATGAGGACATATTGTTGTCATTTTCTCCTAGTTTATTGTAGCTTGGAACATACACACCATAACAGGCCCTGTCCCAATACCCACACTTGCAACTTTATGCACTTCAATTGCGTGTTCCCGTTGAGATGCGCAAGTGCGTAGGGTGTCCCGCTTCTCCAGAGCGGAGAATCTGGTCTCTGGCCCCGCCTCTTCTGCACCCGCACACAGGCCACATTGGTGCAGACTTCCGCAAAGGGTATTACCCACAATTTAGTGCTGTGTGTGGAATTCTGTGACAAGAAACTAAGCAAATAGTTCCAGTCGCTTCTCCGACAAATGTATTTTCAAGTGTAAGGGCATCAGTTTGTTCTTAAAATTACCGGGGAAAATAACCATAAACTGTAGTCTGGTTTGAAGATTGCTAGGGATAAAATATTGATTAAAATATTGGTATTAGCTATGTATTCATCTGATTTATGTTTTTTTTATTATTTCAACATCCACTGCAGTGTATTAAAGAGTTTGAAAAAAACGCATCTTCTTTCAATTAATAAAAGTTGAAAGGCATAAGCTACATGTTTTTTATTGTTTTTCAAAAGATTCTTAAAACCATCATCAGGCTGCTGGCAAGGAAGAATCATTCAAATCAAAATTGTTTCACAAACAACGATGGACTAGGGACCCGTCCAGGGTGTACCTCACTTCTCGCCCGTTGAAAGCTGGAGATGGGCACCAGCCTCGCCCGTGACCCCTTGAAGATAAGTGGTATAGAAGATGGATGGATGGACAGATGGATAATGGTCCTGCAACATGGCGGATAAGCCGCACACTTGAAAAATGTGCATAAATTAATTTCACAGGGCTGTGATGGACTGGCGACCTTTCCAGGGTGTACCCCGCCTCTCGCCCGTTGACAGCTGGAGATAGGCACCACCACCCCCGCGACCCCTGGAGGAATAAGCGGTTCAGAAAATGGATGGATGGATAATTTCACAGGCTCAGCCTGAAGTGTCATTAATGTAGCCAAGTTGCGGGTGAAAACATCCAGCCTAAATTTATATGTATGTTTCAAAACTATCATTTGTAAATATTGATGGGGACATGTCCACGACATCCCTGGCTATTGACGCCTCAAAATATTGAATAATTTATCATTGTGTACATGAGTAATTACAGGCGAATGGTTAGCTGTTGGAAAGATGCATATCTGTTAAAGAATATTGTTTACTGATAACCTTGTGTGTATTTTTGGATATGATATGACAAAATAAATATTCACTGTGGGCTTTTAGCAAGTCATATAAAACTCAAAACCTTTCAATTAATTAAAGAACCCATTGCTCTACATTTTAAATAAAATGGATGTCCACTTTCTCCCTCCCTCTTTGCTATTTTTATTGAACCATTAGCAGCAGCAATCAGGCAAAATAATAATGTTAAAGGTATACAATGCAACAAATAGAACATAAAATCAGTTTATACGCAGATGATGTACTACTTTTTCTACAGCATTCACAAACTTCCTTCTCTCAGGTAATTGAGTTAATAAAATCTTACTCAAGAGTTTCAGACTATTCCATAAATTGGTTAAAATCTACAGTCCTTCCAATCAACTGTTCTTACCAGAGTCCTGTTGCTTTACAGCTCCGGTCGGGAAATATTACATATCTAGGTATCCATATCTCACCAAGACTGGCAGACTTATCTAAGCTAAACTACGTCCCACTTGTAAAAAAAGTGGAAGATGATCTGGCAGGATGGAAATTCCTTCCAATATCACTTATTGGAAGGGTAGCTACAATAAAAATGATGATTTTGCCTAGAATCAATTATTTATTCTCAATGATCCCAAGCAAACCATCATCTGATTGGTTTAGATCTCTGGACTCCTCTGTTTCTAAATTTCTTTGGATAGATAAACCCCCACGTATCAGCTTAAAAACACTACAGAAGTCCAAAGATAAAGGAGGTCTAGACATTTTATTTCTTAGCTAACAGCCTCCAATACACATCAAGATGGGTAAAACACAGTTATATCGATGAGTGCTGGGTAGATGTTGAACAGACACTATGCAATAAGATAAAACTTTCAGATCTACCTTTTGTTAGCTCAAATATAAAACAAAATAAATGTTTTAAAAGTATTAATATCAGCTCCTCTCTGATATAGAGGACTACGGGGGTCATTGGAAAAGCAATACAGCATTTTGACGATAACTGCTTAATTGTGAATTAAAAATATAGATTGCTAAATATAATTTCAAATTCAACAATTAATCCATACAAAAAAGACAAATTTGAAAAACATTTTGTAATTACACATTTTAAATTTAAATACTAAAGAGGAATTGCAAATTGTATTTATTATTTGATTATTAAATACTGTGATTTGAAAATGTTTTTCAAATCCTATTTCAAAATGGAGAATTAAATAACACAATTAATAAATGACATTGTAAATATCTTTCCTTTTCATACATTTTAAAAAGTTATTCACTTTTCTAAATCCGTTTTCTCTTTCCAGTTCTCATTTTCAAATCCTTTTTGCAATCCCATTTCCTAAATGGTTTACCCTCTCCTTTTAGCATTCGTGTGACCCTCCTGGTCCCTACACTGCAATTTGAAAATGTATTTTTAAATCCGATTTAAAAATGGAGAATTAAATAGCATAATTAATAAATGAGATTGTAAATATCTTTACTTTTCATACATTTAAAAAAACGTATTCCCTTTTCTACATTCGTTTTTTCTTTCCATCTCTCATTTTCAAATCCTTTTTGCAATCGCATTTCCTAAATGGTTTACCCTCCCCTTTTAGCATTCGTGTGACCCTCCTGGTCCCTGAGAACACTGAAAACCAAGTCCAACCAATCACAGCAACTCCTCGAATGTAACCAGCTCTCTCATTGGTTAGACAGCCACATTTGAGTGCTTGTCTAACTCAATGTGGACACATCAAAGTGTCTGAAATGTAATATCACACCTGCTCCCACAGTTTGCTTGCTGGGAAATTTAGATGAAGTTACCATGGATACAAAGTCTATGCAATTATTTCACATCGCCTTATGCATCGCTAAGAAAAATATCCTCTTGAACTGGAAAAATAAAAATACTCTGAATATTAATCAATATAGAGATCTCCTTCTGGATTACATTGGTCTAGAAACGGCATCTGCCTCCACATCTGATCAATCTTTCTGGTCACCCTTGATCAGTTCCATCACCTAGTGGGGTCGGGCCCTTGATTCTGTTCTGTGGGACACGGTTGCCGATGTGAAGCTTAACGGTTGGTGGTTACTGCAGGGGGGTCCTTGGGGGTGGGTCCGCTTGCGGTTGGGGCGGTAGGTGCCGTGACTCTCGCCTGGGGTGGGACTTTGGGGGCTTTGTGTGGTGACTGCTGCCTTTTCCATCTCCCTGGGCTGGTTCTTGTCGCTTGCTCCCCGGTGGCCCCTTGCCGCGTCGGCGAGCGGTGTCGGCGGGTGGCCGGCGTCTCCGCGCCCGATCGGCTATATTGGCACTGGACATGGCTCCTGGGTCTTGGTCTTAGCGCTCGGGGGGGTGCTGAGGTGGGGGCCTCTGGCCGGTGTTGGTCGGCCTCCGCGGTGACTGACCGGTTGGTGGGGTGTGGGCTGGTGGGTGGAGGTGCTGGGTTCTGTTGCCTCCCGGCCATCGGGCGGTAGTAGCAAGGCTGGAGGATGTCGGCCTGGGGGTTGGCCGCCTGGGGCTTCGGTCTGCTCACGGGCCTGGCGCGACGTGTCCGGGGTACCCGAGTCGGTGGTGCGCCGGGTTCCGGCCTCGGCGCGGGGGCCCTCGGACGCTGGCGGTGCCTGGGGCGTCTCTTATTGGCGGTGAGGCTTTTTACCATCTAGCACAGGCGTTCTTTTTAACAGGGTGTGCTTGGGACGGGAGGGGGGAGGGCGTGGAGGGGGAGGGGGGGCTAAACTCAACCTGGGTGTCTAGTGACATGTGTTTTGTTAGCAGTGTGAATGTTGAGAAGGATTTAGGTGTGCCCCTGGGGTGTGGGCTGGTGGATTGCCGGACCCCCCGTGGGGCTCGGGGGTGCCGCTGCCGTGGGCCCCGACTTGACGTGCTGGGGCCTCCCACCCCTGGTGGATCGGGCCGAACGGGGGTGCCTATTGGAGTCAGCAGGGGAGGCTGGCTCCCTGGGGTTGACAATGGTCACTCCAGTTATTTTCTCCCAATCCCCATTGCCTCTGTCCACCTGCTCCTTCATTCTACCATTCACAAGGCCATGAGACGTGGGCACGTCACTGGGGTGCGGGATGGAGCTTCCGTCTTCGCTACCCGGTGGCGGCCTGGGTCCTGATTTTATTGAGCAACTTAGACACTTACACTTGCAACATTTACATGGAACGCACATGTAGGGACCTGGCGGTGGGGCGCATTGGCGCTGGGGGCGGGACCTCTCATGGGGGGCCCCTTATAGGGGGCCCGTTGTGGGGGGCCTCGCCTGTGGTGCCGGCACCCACTGTTTAAATGCATCTAGACACTGAGGTTCCGGGGGGGAGATGGGGGTACCCGGCAGTATTCCCATGTCCCACCCCTCTGTTTTAAGTGCACATTAGAACAACACGCAACAACACCACATTGAGCGGGGGGAGAGAGGCTGGGGGGTCTTTCCACACCCCTGTTCGTTGGACCATCAGGGGTCGGAGCCCGGGTAGAACATCAGGCCGTCTGGTCGGGGTCTTGGGCTGGTGGGCTGCTCTTGCCGGTGTGGGGGCCTTGGCGGTCTGCTTGTCCCCATCCTGGTGGGCAAAGGGGTCTGTCTCCCGGGTGCAGGGGCAGGGTGCTCTATTGGGGCGTCTGTCCCTGGGCCTGGGAGTATGGAGTATAGTGTATGTATGGGGGGTATGAATGAGTGTATAGCGTACTTTTTTCGTATGTCCTGTATTTGTAAGAATGCATACGCATGAGAGGGAGGGTACGTATGAGTGTCTCTGTCTGTCTATGTCTACCTGTCAGGTTGGGTGTTTGGCTTCCCTCTGGCCTGATGCGTCTTCTTCCCCTCAGTTACTCCCCGTCGGTGATGGATGCTCCTGCCCGCTGGTTGATGATGGCTCTAGATGCCTGGGGCCGGGGGTCCTGGTTGCGGCCCGGCTCGGTCCTGGTGCATGTCTGGCGGGTCCTGGGTGGTCCAGTGTGTCGGGCGGCCGCTGGTTCGGGCCGACGTCCTCCTTGGATTGAGTGGGGCACCTCTTATGGGGGTGCCGGGGTTGTAGAGTAGGTTGGTGCCGTCCGGTGGATCGGTGGGGACCGTGCCTGGCGCCCAGGCCTCCTGCCGGTTCCAGGACTTCTGCTGGCTGGTCGGTTCATCTGGGGGGGGGCTGTCCGGCATTGGCTGGGCCCCTGATCTTGGCGCCCTGCGTGGGGCGGGATCTGGACCCAGGAGCTGGAAGATCTGGATGTCCAGGTGCTGGCTGGGCGCGGCCTGGGGAGATCCGCTGTGGCTCTTGCTGTGGCTCCCTGGCGTGTGGGTGTGTGGGGGCGGGCCGGGTTCTTGGCGGTGGGTATTGGTCCGGGGTGGCGGCGGCGTGTGTTGTCCGTCGGTTGGCTGCGGATCCCCCTTGCCTGCGGCGGCGGCGGGGAGCCCTTGTCGGCTGGTCCCTGGTTGGGGCTCCGCTGGGGGGAGGGGTGCCCCAGGTCCCCGTGGCCGCCGGGTCCTGATCCGGGCCCGACCTTGCGTAGCCGGTTTCCGCGGAGCCCGTGGGCTCATCACTACGATCTCTCGGGCCCCAGCATTGCGGCTGGTGGGTGTTCCCCTGGGGCTTCCATCTGTTCCTCTTTTGGTGGGTGATCGACCCAGCGCTGATCCGCCTGTGGGCTCTGTACTCTGTGGGACCCTGGATGCATAAATCTCTTGCCTCCTCCATGTCTGTGCCGATTCCTGTAGGACGGATTGACGGTTCCTTACACCAGCTATCAATCACTTGCATGGGGAAACCTTATTCAGACCTGCATGCTCGCACACACCATAGGTGTGGGGACATTGGTGTGGACGGGACATATCTTAAGCTGAGGTTTTCATCATTAGTTAGTTGTTCACAAGAGCTTTACCAGAAACATTCTGCTTTTAAGTTCAATTAATCCATGCTTCGAGTGTGTGATGTTGTTAATCCTTAGTTTTTATTCTTACTAGATCCGATCTATTGGTTTGGTTCGTAGTTGTTGTTTTTGTTTTGTATTATTGTTTTTCTCTGACGTCACGCAGAGGTGGCGGATGGGATGTTTCTCTTGTCGCTTTATATTTGCCCTCCCTGTCTTGTGTCGTCAGTTTGCGCCTCTGTTGTTCCGGTTTCTTTTCTTCACCTTCTTCCTTTCTCCCTTCTTGTCTCGGTTTAGTGTCCATGACGTCAGGAAATTGAACCCACAGTAATCACTAATAAAGATTTTTCATACATATACATCAAGTGGCGTACTACAGCGAAGCTGTAATACTCTGCTTGGGAAAGTAAAAATGTTGGGCTTGTACTTGGTACTCAGACACCAATTCTGAGTAGCATACTGCTAGACAGGACCCGTTAAAAAAATAATAAAAATAAAAATAAATAAAACAAAAATAAATAAAATAAAATGGTGTTTGGGTTTATTGATTACTGGTGAAAAGATAATCTCCCAGCATGCCTGGGTTTGTTGATTAACACAGCAGGTTTGACAAATATAAATAATACAATAAACAGATTGTTTTAAATAATCAGAAGTCTATCAATATTCTCTGTAAATTAATAAAATAAATAAATAAAATTGTGCTGCCTTTGATTAAATTCCATCATGTTCTATAACTTTGGACTTTATGCTATAAAATTTGCTAGATATAACTTTGTATTTATCCAACTTTGTTTTAGTTTTATCATGTCAAGCACTAATATAACACAAACTGCAAGTGGCATCCCTATTTTGTTTGTCATGGAGATACAACATCGCGGCACAGGCCGATGACATAATCCTCACTGTCCGACAGTTTTTCTGGCAAATTTCCACTCCCTGATGTCCTTTATGGATTCTTTTCTAAAATGTTGTTTCTCATGCTGGCTGTGATAACCAATCTCATGCCATGCAGGAGCAGTCCATTATGTACACTCAGGTGTGCTCGCTCTTGCCAGTAGTGTCTGATTGGGCCTTCGAGGTGATTTCCATCTAGCCAACCCTCAACACAGAGCCTCATGACTTGACAACAGGTACTGTCAGGACACACTGTTGACAAAGTTCCGCTAGACATTAGTCGCTTGTGGAGGGATTGTCCACTATATATTTCACATAGATGTTAGTGTCCTCCATGAGAGCATTTTCCACTTGGGTACCTATGTCTCTGAGGAGGAGCACAGGAAAGTGTGTCAGCAGTTGTGAGGGTCTTCCCAGAAGAATAAACTATTTTGTATGAATACCTCATTAAGCTTATTCTGAACCTCTGTACTCTGGGTGAGAGTATATCCAGGGTTTGTCCCCCCCAATAAACTCACTAATGGTTTGTGGTTGGTTTCTAGCTCAAACTATAGGCCCAGGACAAAATCACTGAGCATCTCGCAGGCCTATGTTACTGCCAGCGCCTCTTTTTCCAGCAGGGCATAGCGTTGTTCTATGTCAGTTAGCAATCTGGAAGCGTACGCAACTGGGGGCCAAATATAATCCTTCTTCTAGAGCATCACTGCCCCAAATTCATATGATGAAGAGTCTGTCAGCTGATATTTTCAGTCGTATGTTTGGATCATATAGTTCGAAGACCGACATAGTAGAGTGCTCCGGTTTGAGTCTACAAAAAGCCTCCTGTTGTGCATGACTCCAGCATCACTGGTTCTTTTTGGACAGCAGATCCCCCAGTGCTTTTTCTTTGCTCTTGTTTTGTCTGGATCTGGCAGAAATGCCATCCCCTAAAATGACATATTCAATTCAATTCTGTTTATTAATATACCCCCAATTCACAACAGATGTCATCTCAAGGCACTTAACAAGAAAAGTCGTTTCAGTACAATTATAAAAATATTCCAATCAGTTAAAAGTTTTCTATGTAAGGAATCCCAGCAGATTGCGATGAGTCATCAGCGTGAAGTTGTGGCCAGAAATTGAATCTCACTCTTATCAAACTCGCATTTCTCCATATTGAGCGTCACCCCTGCCTTCTCTGCCCACATCAACGCATGACCTGGCACCATGCTGCTCATCCATGCCCCCCTTACAAGAGTTTCATCAAAATGGCAAACCACATCCTCTAGCCCACTAGGACCTCCGTGACCATCATATTCTGAAAATGTTCAGATGCGTATGAGATTCCAACGGGAGGTGGTTAAAATAATATCACCCAAACATCATCAACATGGTGTGGAGCACTGAATCATGCGACAGAGGTATTTGCAAGAACCCTCCATTAGCGTCAAGCTTTGTGAAATATCAAGCTCCTGATAGCATGCATAGTGTCTGCTCCACCAAGGGTAGAAAAATGTAGTCCCAGCAAACTGACTCAGCCAAGGGTGTCATATCTATGCAGATGCAGATTTCTCCCTTGTCTTTTTTTGCCACCACCCCCATAACGCAGCACCAGTCTGTTGGTTCCTCGATGTGGCCAATGACCCCCGTACGTTCCATTTTCCAATTCATCTATTGCTCTTGAGTGGTTGCGGGACGTGTACTGGCACTTTGAAGGTGAACAGCTTTGCATCCGGTTTGGGCGTAATATTGTACGGTTTCAGAGTGAGCCCAAGTCCATCACAGAGTTTCAGTTTGGGATATGCCTGTTTAACTATCTCTTGATTTATCATGTCGATTCTAGCAACTAATTTAAGGCCCATTGATGCTGGTTTGCTCAACAGAGACACCTGTTGGTCTCTCACTACATATATTCTCTCTATAAAGCTCTTTCCTTTATATGAGAGCTTATCTGTGAGTGCTCCCACAGCCTTCAATTTCCACCCACCAGGGCCGTAGAGCCTGGGTCTTCCCCTGAAGCTATCTCGCTTAAAATTGTTTCTCAACATCTTCAGCAACCTCATTTATTGATCTTGCTAACCTCTTGTAGAGACCACTCTGATTCTTTGTATTTGGGTTTGATCTGTTTCCCCCTCCTAAATTGCATTGTGTAAAAAGCTGCTTTGCTCTCATTGGTCTTTTAAATCTGACTGTTGTCTCTTAATTTCCTCTGATTTTCTAGCCATTGTGATAGCTTTTGCTAGGGTGAGCTCTTAATCAAGTTGGATTTTCTCAGACAGTGACAAATCTTTATGTCCCACCACTAATCTGTCTCTCACAGTTCTCTGCCAGAGTACAGCGCTGTGATAAATATGTCCACGGCTTCCACAGGCTGTTGGACTGTCCTGTTGAATTTAGCCTGTTAACATAAGGCATTCTTCCTCAGAAAAAAAACTCTGTCAAATCCTGACTTGACTGCATTGTACCGCTGGTGCCCTTCGGCCGTCAAATCCAAGCTACGTAGCACGCCGCCCATGCAGTCACCTATAGCGTAAAGCAGCGTGTTTAGCAGGTTCACATCCATGGACAAGTTCAAGTTGCTGGCCAACCTAAACTGTACACATCTCCTAATCCACCTCTCCCACTCCTGTGGTCTTGTGAAGTGGAAATGCTCGAGTGGTTTGATAGTGAACGTCACCATCTGGCGTGCTGCCGTTGGTGGCACGGTGCTGCTCTGCATTAAGGTTGTTCCTGACTCCCTTCTATTTCTAAGAATATGCGGACTCCTGTCATCTCCGGGCAACTCACAACAAGCCAGCTTCTCACACCATGTCGTGTTTGCTGCTGGTGTGTGTGAGATGAAGACACCTGGTCGTAAATTTCTTCTACTATATTGTAGCTTGGAACAAACGCACAAACATTCTCTATTCTTTTTTCCTCTAAGCTCCCTCTCTCTCACAGCTCCCCCACCTGGACAGTCTGTATTACAAAATTACACCACACCTCCGAGCAGCAAACTAAATAAATATATGTGGGAATATAGGTTATTCTCAAAAAAATTGCATGTGGTAATAAAGTTTATTATTTTCTGTAATGTACTGATAAACATTAGACTTTCATATATTTTAGATTCATTACACACAACTGAAGTAGTGAAAGCCTTTTATTGTTTTAATATTGAGGATTTTGGCATACAGCTCACGAAAACCCAAAATTCCTATCTCAAAAAATTAGCATATCATGAAAAGGTTCCCTAAACAAGCTATTAACCTAATCATCTGAATCAACTAATTAACTCTAAACACCTGCAAAAAATTCCTGAGGCTTTTAAAAACTCCCAGCCTGGTTCATTACTTAAAACCGCAATCATGGGTAAGACTGCCGACCTTCCTGCTGTCCAGAAGGCCATCATTGACACCCTCAAGCAAGAGGGTAAGGCACAGAAAGAAATTTCTGAACGAATAGACTGTTCCCAGAGTGCTGTATCAAGCCACCTCTATGGGAAGGAAAAAGGGTGGCAGAAAACGCTGCAGAACAATAAGAGGTGACCGGACCCTGAGGAAGATTGTGGAGAAGGACTGATTCCAGACCTTGGGGGACATGCGGAAGCAGTGGACTGAGTCTGGATTAGAAACATCCAGAGCCACCGTGCACAGGCATGTGCAGGAAATGGGCTACAGGTGCCGCATTCTCCAGGTCAAGCCACTTTTGAACCAGAAACAGCGCAGAAGCGCCTTATCTGGGCCACAGAGAAGCAGCACTTGACTGTTGCTCAGTGGTACAAAGTACTTTTTTCGGATGAAAGCAAATTTTGCATGTCATTCGGAAAACAAGGTGCCAGAGTCTGGAGGAAGACTGGGGAGAAGGAAATGCGAAAATGCCTGAAGTCCAGTGTCAAGTACCCACAGCCAGTGATGGTCTGGGGTGCCATGTCAGCTGCTGGGGTTGGTCCACTGTGTTTTATCAAGGTCAGGGTCAATGCAGCTAGCTATCAGGAGATTTTGGAGGACTTCATGCTTCCATCTGCTGAAAAGCTTTATGGAGATGAAGATTTTATTTTTCAGGACGACCTTGCACCTGCTCACAGTGCAAAAACCATTGCTAAATGGTTTACTGACCATGGTATTAGTGTAATTAATTGGCCTGCCAACTCTCCTGACCTGAACGCCATAGAGAATCTGTGGGATATTGTGAAGAGAAAGTTGAGAGACGCAAGACCCAACACTCTGGATGAGCTTAAGGCTGCTATCGAAGCATCCTAGGCCTCCATAACACCTCAGCAGTGCCACAGGCTGATTGCCTCAATTCAACGCCACATTGAAGCAGTCATTTCTGCAAAAGGATTCCCAACCAAGTATTGAGTGCATAGCTGAACATAATTATATGAAGGTTGACTTTTTTTGTATTAAAAACACTTTTCTTTTATTGGTCGGATGAAATATGCTAATTTTTTTAAATAGGAATTTTGGGTTTTCATGAGCTGTATGCCCAAATCATCAATATTAAAACAAAAGAAGGCATGAACTACTTCAGTTGTGTGTAATGAATCTAAAATATATGAAAATCTAATGTTTATCAGAACATTACAGAAAATAATGAACTTCATCACAAGATGCTAATTTTTTGAGAAGGACCTGTACATGAACAAGAACTAGTAACATATTTCTACATTTATTTATTTATTAAAAAATATACTTTATTTTCATGTGTATTTTTTATATCCACATTTAATTATGTATTTATTCACATATGTATGTATTTAATTATGTATGTTCACATTTATTTATTTAAAATTTTCAATGTCCACATTTATTTATTGAAATGTTTATTTACACATTTATTCACTCATTTCCATTTGTATTTATTTATCTGCACATTTATCAAATTATTTATTTACAAATCTAATTAATTATTTTATTTCATATTTATTTATTGATCTCTACATTTATTTATTATCTGTTTACACATGTATTTATTTATCTATCTCCTCATTCATTCATTTATTTATTTGTTTTTTTTAAATAACCGGACCTTGACGTTTATAAATAATTAATATTTTAATAATTAAACAACAATGAACTTACCAAAATAAATACTGTTTCGTGCTCTCTCGGTGACAGCTGCTTCCCTGCTGCTACGCGCCTCATATGCCCCCAGTGGAAAGGGCCAAGCAAAAGAATACGCCAGTGAAACGTGCTGCTCCAGTACGGAAGCTTACGCGTCCGTACTGAAAAAACCTCAACATTGTCCCAATTAGATAAGTATCGATTGAACTGCTAAATATATAAATGTATAAATATATTAGTTAGGCTAAAAATGTCATTAAAAATTAATATGCTAGTAAAAATATGTATGTGAGTTATCTTACAGCTAACTCTGTCTCAGCTAAAAAGATGTACATTGACCCAGTTAGATAAATATCAATGAAATCACTAAATACATACATATATACAAAAGTTCGGGATTACTTTCCCATTAAATCTGTTTGGTTAGTGATCTTAAACTTTTAAGTCTACATATATGGTTGGACTAAAAAGCTATACATTGTCATATGAAATTAGATTATGAATAAATAAGCCAATGATGCATTCTAACTAAATAGAAAAATTACTATTATTTTTATTACATTTTTTTCAAGATTTAATTTCCAGAGCATCTTTCTTTACAAAAAGCAATGGAGATATTTTGGTCAATGGATAGAGAAAACTCAGGTTTTGACTTATCCGGACCTATCTGTCTGACCTAGACTGAATGAAAACCAACCATCACCACAGGAGCAAGGCAGCAGTGAGGATGATGGTGACAGTAGCAATGAAGAGGAGGACCCAATTCATGAGTCCAGTGAAGACAGCAGAAGACGTAAATGTCTTTGCATTGCAGGTATTGGTTAGCCAAGACCAAGTAGATTTTTTTATGCTTCGGGCTTCAGGGCTATGTGCAAGATTAGGAGTAAAATGCTTCTTTACAACATTTGTTGACAGGTTTCATTGACAGGGACAGGTTTAGCTCACACTCCCAAATGTTTCCGTCAAACTCAGGAGATTGAGACTTATACTTCAGAAGATGAATTAGAAGAGCCAATGCCCGGACTAAGCCAAACCAAGGACAAGGACAAGTGAGAGTCTAAACAAGGTAGGCATAATTGCTATTTTTGAGAGTAAAACTTTCATATAAACATCTACATATATTAAAGTATTTATGCAGTAACACACCGTTTGCTTACCTGGGTAAAATGTAACTTACTGCAATAAATACTATTCTAATTCTAATTGCGCAGGGCGTGGAATATGCTGGAAGACTACTCCATTGGTCCCGAACCTTGCAGAGTATCATCATGAAAACGAAACCGGTGTACACAGACATGGCTGGACCCCACCAGAGTATCTTGAACAGTATGTAGATAGAGATTTAATGAATATGATTTCAGAATGATCTAATGTTATGTTTCTGTCAAGGAGTGGTGACGGACTTAACATGTCAGTTGACGAGGTTTATCACTGTTTTGGTGCCTGCATCTTGATTTTCTGCATTTGATATCCAACCAATAGGATGTACTGGTCCAAAGCCTTGAAAATCACTGCCATCACTGACAAATTAATATGTGCCATATTCTTTAAACTGAGGGGAACAAAAGTGGTGATTGACGATGATGTGCCAGAAGAACTGAGGATGCTGAACAAATTCTGGAGGGTGAGGCCTTTTCTGGATCAAATCCTGTGAGGCTGCCAGTCCCTGAGTCAACCGGATTGCGCATCCAAAGATGAGCAGATGATTCCTTTCACAGACGCCTGTGCATGGAGACAATATCTGTCGATGAAACCAAATCCAGTTGGCATAAAGAACTTTTTTTGTGATATAGCAGATGTCATTGTGATTGATTATGAGTTATATCAAGGTACAAATGCGCTGAATGAGAAGGTAGAGGAACGAGACGGCCTGGGTCTGGGAAACGTAGTCATTGAGCACCTGTGTCAAACTCTGCATAATGGCACAAAAGTCTACTGTGACCGGTTCTTCATCACCATCAAGGGTGCACAACAAATGATGGAGAAAGAAATCTACGTGACTGGTACAAAAATGAAAAACAGACTAGCTGGAGCAAACCTTAAGTGACCCAGTGACAAAGCCATGAAAAAAGCAGGAAGAGGAACTCCATCAGACGTTTCTGCTGAAGATGGAAAATTGTGTTTAGTAAAGTGGTATGACAACAAAGCAGTACTCATTATGTCTGTTGTTCATGGTGCACTGCCAGATAACACCTGCCTGTACTGGAACAAGAAACTGAGAGAACGCGTCACTGTCTCACGAACAAGCATTGTACGCGCGTACAACATGAAGATGGGTGGAGTGGATTTGATGGATAAAATGATAAGTTACTATCACATGATCAGTACACATACAAAGAAGTGGACATTACGGATGGTAATACACTTCAAAGATCTGGCTTTAGCCAACAGCTGGCTTCTTTACTGCTAAGACCATGCAATAACTGCTGGAACAAAAACAAGACCCATCCAGTTCCTTCAGTTTCGCATGGAAGTGGCCAAGGTCATCTTGGCCCAGCATCACTGTGCAGATGCAGACATTTCACCTGAGTGCATTGGGATTGTGTATGCAAACTGAGCATAACTGTTACTCAGCCTTTCACTCATATGTGTTGACAGTGATTTCCAAGGTGTGTTCTTGTTCCTACAGTGACTGTATCATTTCACATATCATTTTTGTTTAATAATAATTCATAGTTTGAAGAGCCATTACTGTGAAAGTCCAAAAGTGGAAGAATGTTTTTTAAATTTTTTATTTTTTTATTTTCAGTAAGATCTTTGCTGTCATAGCCTGATGCAACAAGGACAATTGAAAATGCTTTGAAGTTTTTATATTTTGTTACAGGCATAAAATGTCAAGCTGCAAAAGCCCTAGTAGTTGTAACTGTTCAAACGAGCAAACATGCAATGTTTCTTCTGTTGTTTTTATTCATAGATAGTCAAAATATATTAAAAAGTATGTGTATATGTGTTATTAATACATGCAAAAGCAGTCAGAAAAAAAAACTGCTGTGTTCAATGTGGAAATAGAGTGTTTTCACTCAACTCCAAAGTTGACTTAAATGTGTTTTATGGAAATTGGGAACATCCGTCCACATATGTGGACATCAATGTTCTCTAAAAGTACATAACATTAAAATATGACGCTTTATTTTTATTCTGATTGGGTTCAATCAAGACCAAATAGCAAAGAAAAATTAAAAATGCATGTAAAAAAACAGCTTGGGCCTTAAGAGACTGGTTGACGCCAAACCAAGGTTTAACTATAAATTTGCACAGCTAAGCACACTGATAGTTATCCGGGTACCCTGCTCACATTTCTCTCTCCTTTGTCATGATCTGTCCCTGTCTGTGTTGTTTATTCCTCCCTGTTTCCTCCCAGTCTGTTTTAGTTACTTAGTCCTAGTTTGTTTCACCTGTTGTCTTATTAGTCCTCCCTGTGTTTTCTGCCTCTGCTCCCAGGTGTTCCACGTTTCCTGATTACCCTCCCCACAGTATATATGCCCTTCTGTGTCTGTCTGTCCTCGTCGGGTCGTTGTTGTCGTTACCTCCCCTAGTGCTTGTGTTCTCTGTGCTTCTCGTCTGTTTTTGGACTGTTAATAAACATGGGCCGTAAGAGCCACAAACGCCGCTCCGCATCTGGGTCCTCCTTGAGCCAGAACATGACATCCTTGTTCCTTTTCTATCTTTCTTATTACTTTTCCTCTTTGCACATTAACATATCCACACAATATTTGGATTCTGTCCAGTTGCTGGAACACATAAATCAAATCAAACTTTATTTATATAGCACAATTCATACAAAAAAATACAACTCAAAGTGCTTTACAAATTAAAATGACCCCACATACCCAGATTCTCTCCCATCCCCAGAAATATAAAAGCAATTTGACAATAATACCCCCTCATTACATTCATCTTCTGACACACACACGCACATGCCCACACACACGCACAAACACACACTTAAGGACATGAGATAAAAGATAAAGCACACTGGGCCTAGCTCAGATGAGTCAGACAAGCTAAATTAAAGAAACTCACTCACTGTTTACCATGCATTCCATTGTTAGCTCGAAAGCAAAACTTCATCACAACCGTTTCTGTTTGATCACGTGTTTGTCATTTGTTTATCTCCTTAAAGCTCAGCTTGAAGGGGAATTACTAGACCTTATTTTACAGCAAATATTTATGTTTTTTAAATCGCCCTGAGAAGTTTTGAGCTGGTCTGAGCCGTTCAGCAGTATTTATATCGACCTCCTGCGAAAGTGGACATCCATAGAATCGGAGTGGTCAGGGCAGGACACGTTCCGCTTGTAATAAGCTTTAGTCTGCCCAAAACACAGTAATTTTTACCATGTTTATATTCCCCTTGGACTTACGAATGCCTCAGAAGTGCTTCTTGAATCTCTTCCAGGCTGCAGCAGGACTGTTAAAGGAAAAAAAAAAATATATTTTTTTTTACAGACCAAACATAAAATTTGCTAAAAATAAGTTCCAGGTTGAAATAAAAACAGAATTCCACTTTAAGAGCAGCTGAGTGGTGAATCCCCATGCCACCATGGATTGATTGATTTGATTTCAATTGATAATGTTTTTTGTTATTTTGTTGTCAGTACATTCAAATATGGAAAGAAAAAAATATTTAATGAGAATATTTCATTCATTCAGATCTAGGATGTGTTATTTTTAGTTTTCCCTTTATTTGTTTGAGTAGTGAATTTGCTTTCTATAATATTTAAACAAATTTCATAATCACTGTATCTATATAACAATAAATGTACGCATTGCTTGCAGAGTAAGGCAGGTTAAAATGTGAAATGAGACAGAGCTGTGTTGTGCCTCACCTCTGGTGTCACAGTGTCACTCGGTGTTGAGCCCCACATAGACCATAGGAATCTGGTTTCTAGGATTTCTAAAAGTAGAATGGGAGGCAGATCTTTTAATTATCAGACATTTCTCCTGTGGAACTAGCTCCCAGTTTTAGACCATCAGGCAGATACCATGTTTTAAGACTAGGCTTAAAACCTTCCTTTTTGATAAAGCTTATAGTTAGAATGGCTTAGATTATCCTGAGTTATCTCTGTAGTTATACTGCTAGATTGACAGACTGACCACTTTTCTTCACTCTGCTACTTTTGTCTCCTACTACTCTCCAGATGTATTTACTGCTATTATTGTGATTGTTAACCCTGTTTTCTCTCAGTGTTTTTCTCTCCTTAGAATCTTCCCGTGGTTTGGTATCCTGCTCAGCTGCAATGCCCCCTATTGAATGGGGAGTATAGATTCCTCAAATAGAAAACTTTTTTAACTGATTATAAAGTGCCTTGAGATTACATGTTTTGTGAATTGGTGCAATAGAAATGAACTGCATTGAATTGAAACCGACACTCTTCTTCTACGCATCGAAAAGATTCCAACAGTGGTAAAAATTCAAATTGGAATCAAAGCAATCCAGGACAACACGCCTCGTCATGAATCATCTCCACAGAAGCAGGCCGTTTTTAAAAAATAAAGGCAAACAAAGACGTTTTTTACATTAGAGTTATGAAGCAGGATAAGTGCATGAACTTCATACACAAACAAAGGTAAAATCAAACATTATTGTTTCTAATATTTTTTTCATCTCTGTATTTCAAGGCAAGTCTGCACAACCGAAATGAATCCAGGTCTTCATCCTGAATCTTCACTTCACTGTGAGAGGGTGTCTCGCCCAAGAAATACCTGACTTTCTCTCTGCTGCCAGGTTCCTAAAGAACTAATTAAACAAAGCAGAAAGTCTTGTAATAGAAGCTGAATGTTCTCTTATTAAACATGTTGACTGTGTACTGACAGACTCCATGAACTGACTTGTAAATAAGGAGAATTAAGGGGTCATAAGGAGCAAGAGGCAAACAGAGTTTGGTGATAATTCAAATTCTAATGCACACGTATATGACAAGATTTATTCTGGGACCGTCAGGTTTTGTTTATGTTTTCAAACACTGTGAGGAAATGTAACAGAACACTCTAGATGGCAGCACGCATGATGAAGCATTATTACTTATAATACTACTATTATTATTAATACTATTATTAAAAGGAGTTTGATTGTTAATAGTCAGCGAGATTTCATTATTGTCTCGCACATCCCAAAAACATACCTACGAACTGACTAACCCAGAGGTGGAAGCTCAAGTGGCAGTAGGAATCATTTTGGTTACAGAGAGATATTTGCTTTTTTGTTTTATCTGTTTTGTTCTCCTGAAATAAATATACATACAGTACCCGGCCAAAGTATTTTTACCCTCTGAAAGCTCTAACATTGTGTCTCAGCCACAGTGGGGAGAACAAGTATTTGATACACTGCTGATTTTTTTTTAGGTTTTTCCACTTACAAAGCATGTAGAGGTCTGTAATTTGTATCAAAGCTACTCTTAAACTGTGAGTGACAGAATCTAAAACAAAAATGCAGAAAATCCCTGTGTATGATTTTAAATATTTAATTTCCATTTTATTGCATGACATAAGCATTTGATGGCCTATCAACCAGTAAGATTTTATTTCCCCACAGACCTGTTAGTTCTTCTTTAAGAAGCCCTCATGTTCTCCACTCATTACCTGTATTAACTGCATCTGTTTGAACTCGTTACCTGTATAAAAGACACCTGTCCACACACTCAGACAAACTCCAACCTCTCCACAATGGTCAAGACCAGAGAGCTGTGAAAGGACATCAGGGATAAAATTGTAGAGCTGCACAAGGCTGGGATGGGCTACAGGACAATAGGCAAGCAGCTTACCTATTAAAGATGAACAGGTCTGTGGAAAATAAATTCTTACTCGCTGAAAGGCCATCAAATACTTATGTCATGCAATGAAATGCAAATTAATTATTAAAAAAGCATCCACTGTGATTTTCTTTTTTTTTTTAGATTCTGTCCCTCACAGTTGAAGAGTACTTTTGATACAAATTACAGACCTGTACATGCTTTGGAAGTGAGAAAACTTCAAAATTGCAGTGTATCAAAGACTTGTTCATAGATAGATAGACAGATAGATAGATGGAAACATAAGGCTTCAAAAGCCAGTGATTTCTGGTCCCAGTCCCAAGTCCGTAAAATGCAGAGGGTTGTGTCAGGAAGGGTATCCGAACTATGCGAATCACAAACTCCATACCGGATTGGTCGGGGCCCGGGTTAATAACGACTGCCACCTTTACTGGTGACTTACAGGGTCTACTGTTGTTCGAAGAACATCCGGAGAAAGGCGTGCTGGTAGGTGGAGGGAGAAGAAGAAATTCCATAGCGGGGAATTAAGAGTAGGGGCTTTGAATGTTGGGACTATGACAGGTAAAGCTAGAGAGCTGGTGGACATGATCCAGAGAAGGAAAGGTGGATATTCTATGTGTTCAGGAGACCAGGTGGAAAGGTAGCAAGGATAGAAGCTTAGGAAAAGGGTTCAAGTTGTTCTACCATTGGGTAGATGGAAAGCGAAATGGAGTAGGAGTTATCTTGAAGGAGGAATTTGCTTAGTATGTTCCGGAATTGAAAAAGGTGTCAGATAGGCTGTTAAGTCTCAAGCTTGAAATGGAAGGAATAATGATCAATGTTGATATTGGTTATTTCCCACAGGTAGGATGTGAGTTAGAAAAGAAGCAGACATTTGGGTCAGAAGTGAGCATTTGTGAGCAACAGTATGGTTTCATTCCAATAAAGAGTACTACAGATGCAATCTTTGCTTTAGGGATGCTGATGGAGAAGTACAGAGAGGGTCAGAGGGAGCTACATTGTGTCTCTGTAGATTTAGAGAAAGCGTATGACAGGGTGCTAAGAGAAGAGCTGTGGTTTTACATGAGGCAGTCTGGAGTGGCAGAGAATTATATTAGAGTGGTTCAGGACATGTATGAGAGCTGCGATACAGCTGTGAGGTGTGCTGTAGGAGTGAGAGAGGATTTTAAGGTGGAGGTGGGACTGCATCAAGGATCGGCTCTAAGTCTCTTGTTTGCTTTGGTGATGGATAGGCTGATGGATGATGTAAGACAAGAGTCTCCATGGACTATGATGTTTGCAGATGACATTGTGATCTGGAGTGAGAGCAGGGTGGAGGAAAATTTAGAGAGATGGAGGTATGCACTGGAAAAGAGAAGAATGTAGATTAGTCACAGCAAGACAGAATACATGTGTGTAAATGAGAAAGACAAAAGTGGAACGGTTAAGTTACAGGGATTGAAAGTGAAGAAAGTAGAGGACCTTAACTAGTGTGGACAAGACCCCCAGACGGTTGTGGCAGATGACCGCTTTTACTGAGCCAGGTTCTGCCGGAGGTTTCTTCCTGTTAAAGGGGAGTTTTTCCTCTCCACTCTTGCTACATGCTTGCTCAATATGAGGGATTGCTGAGGAATTGCTGTGATTGGAGTCTGCATGATCCGGGCACAACCTCACATTGATGACTCATCGCAATCTGCTGGGATTCCTTACATAGAAAACTTTTAACTGATTGGAATGTTTTTATAATTGTATTGAGATGACTTTTGTTGTAAAGTGCCTTGAGATGACATTTGTTGTGAATTGGCGCTATATAAATAAAAGTGAATTGAATTGAATTGGTGAAGAAGCGTGTGCAAGCTGGATGGAATGGGTGTGGAAAAGTGTCAAGTGTGATGTGTGATAAAAGGGTTTCAGCAAGAATGAAGGCAAAGGTGTATCAGACAGTAGTGAGACCGGCAATGCTATATGGTCTACAGACAGTACCAATGAGGAAAAGAAATGGAGGTTGCAGAACTCGAGATGTTGATATTCTCTCTGGGAGTGATGAGGATGGATAGGATCAAGAATGAGTCCATCAGAGGGACAGCTCATGTCAGATGTTTTGGAGATAAAGTCAGGGAGGCCAGACTGAGATGGTTTGGACATGTGCAGAGGAGAGATGACAATTATACTGGTAGAAGGATGCTGAGGATGGAGCCACCAAGCAGGAGGCAGAGAAGAAGACCAACAATTAGATTTATAGATTAAGGAGGACGTGAAGTTGGTTTGTGTGAGGGCAGAGGATGCAGAGGATAGGACTAAATGAAGACAGATTGGCTATGGCGACCCTTGAAGGGTAAAGTATAGATAGATAGATAGATAGATAGATAGATAGATAGATAGATAGATAGATAGATAGATAGATAGATAGATAGATCACCCCATTGAGGTCTTGTGCACTAAACTAAATTTAAATTGTTCAAAAATACATTTTAGCTGCTAGCAGTTTTAATGTATATGCATTTAGACACATACACACACACACACACACACACACACACACACACACACCTTGTTTAATCCCTTTCATGGCGGGTGGCTGTGCAGGCGGATGCTGTTTAAACAGAGCGGGCCCTTGATGTGGGGCCTCTAGGGGCCTGGATTTGTGTGTGTATATGTGTGTGTGTGTCTTTTGCCCTGGATGTGTATGTGTGCCTCTCTGGGTTTTCTAGCCATGGGAACAATGCTCTTTTAGAATGTGGGGTTACTGGTGCGCTGACCCCTGGCAAAAAGGAGCCATGTTCTGGCATTCCAGGCCTGATTGGCACTTTGAGCCTGCAGGGAGCTCAAAGGAGACACAGGAAATGTGACCAGTGTAATTGGTTATATATTAGCGGCACCCCCCCCCCCCTCTCTCTCTTATCCACCCCATGTTTAAATGATCGAACATTCTTCAGTGACACTTAGGTGGATGGGGCTGGGATTCCACCAGTTCCAGAGGCTGAGAAGGAGGGACAAAAGAGGATAGTAAAGAGCAGCAAGGAGACAGAAGCAAACAAAGCCAAGATGAGACAGAGGGTGGAAGAAGGAACAAAGTGCAGAGAGGATTTGTTCCTCTCTTCTTCCGAGAAGTGCAGACATTCAAGAATGAAAGTGGTGCATCACAAAAAAGCCTTTAGCTTGGGGGGTCATCTCCTTGTGTATTTACCCCTGGTGGTGGCAGTGAGAGGGGCTGTCGGGTCATGATACGCTCTGCACTCTCCCTCTGAAGCGTGGCAACAAGGGCAAATCAGTAGCTTGACCTTTGACTCGGGGAACTCAGCCGCAGTTCATGAAGGCTTCATCTAACACTGCTGCATGTGGGCTTGTGCATATTTGCGTCCCAAGCCCCCAAATTTGCGTCCCAACCAGTTAATCACAAGAAGATATATATATATAAATATATATACCAAAATAAAAGTGCACGTATTGGTTTGTGCTTAGAGCTGAGTCTGAGTGATGAGAGGGTGAAAAGCTGGGTACAGCTGACCCGCAGCAGCACAACTCTGTACAATGGTTGCTTTCAGGGAATAAAGAGATGGGTGATAATTTATTCACTATCCGCCTACTCGTAATAAAATGCGTCTCCATAAATACCATTAGTGCGATAGATACAGACCCTATAGCTCACAGAGATGGTGGATGAGCAAACACACACACACCCACACCCACACACACATATTGGTATGTGTCTCCTGGCTAAATGCAAAACATGCAGATCTTGTAAAAAAAAACAGAGGTTGTCAGTATCTGTCTCTCAGGCCTTAAAATCCAGTGGGATCCATCAGTACAGAGAGGAAGATCATATGAAGCTAATGAAAGCAGAGAGACACTTGAAAGAGCAGACCATGACCGTGACTCTGATTCACATTTACAGATTTTTCAGGAGTTAAAACCTGCACAAACACAGATTACTGTAGCCTAAACAGCCCCTGCGAAATTATTAATTAGCCTGTTTAAAAAAGACACACCGCGGTGTCATACCAGGGTAATACTACTGTGTCCTTTGAATGCACTGTGGGGAGAATATTGCTCTACTTGTGCCGCCAAGCTTGATAGTAATATTATCGCAATGCCAGACTTGACCACTTATGAATGACCAAAGGCTCCTGGATGCTTTGCAGAAAAGCAGCACTATTGTTTTTGAAACAGGCTTTAGATTTTTTTAACACTGTGTCACCATACAACTACAAACTGTAGTGTGTTTTGTAAGGATTTTATCTAGTAGAACAGCATAAAGCAAAGAATGGTCGCAACAGTTATAAATAAAAATCTGAAATTTGTTTTTTATTTCTGTCAGCCTTCTTTATTCTAATACACCAAAAATGAAAACTAGTGCAACCAAATATTTTTTTTTAATTATTTGAATATATCTAGCTGTTCTGTTTCTGGCCTCAGAGGTTCTTTAGAGAACATTAGAAAACAACCAGAACCTTGAAGATCAAGAAGCACAGCAGACACATCAGAGAGGAGGTTGCAGGGTATTTTAAAGCAGAATTGGGTAACACTTTATACTAATGTTTTCTTATTTAACATTTATATGTGTTTAGTAAGTCATTAACAAATTATTTACAAGTTGTGAGATAATGATATACTATTACTTTATAATGGCTTATAAAGATGTTTACAGATGATTAAATAATGATCAACTAAACCTTTACAAATTATCATTAACATATGTGGTAATGTTTATAGATTATGTATAACTTTCTAAAGTCATAGTCATCGGTTATATACAAGAATTTGATGCAACAGCAATTTATATATGATTAATTAAACACTTATAAATGACTAACTAAATGTATATTATTCGTATCTCTAATTGTATAGGACTTTGAACATAATTCTATATTTAGGAAAAAGTCCCTACATTTATAAACCCTTTTCAGGTTATTTATTTTTCTTGAATATAGATGGCTGAATTGAGTTTCCTCCGCCGGACGTCTGGGGTGTGCCTTAGAGTTAGGGTGAGAAGAGCCACTGTTCCTTTGCATTGATAGGAGCTACCTGAGGTGGCTCGGGCATTTGGTCAGGTTGGACGCCTACCTGGTGAGGTGTTCCAACAATAGGACACCTAGAGAAGAACCCAAGACACGCTACAGGGACTGTCTCTCGGCTGGTCCAAGAACACCTTGGGTTTCCTCCCGAAGAGCCGAACCGGGCGGGTGGGAAGTCTGGGTTTCTCTGCTGGAGCTGCTGCACTTTCTTTACATGTTGTTTTGAATACAAAAGGGACTAAAATTATTTTTAAACTATCAGTGTGTCATAGAAAGTGAATGTATAAAGGTTTGGAACCTTTGTAGGAAATCCATGATCTGATGTAAATGTGAACCTTTCAGCCATGTAAGACTTACCAGGAAACATCTCACAGATGGACAGGTCATTCCATCATGTGTTACAATGTCTATCTTATGACCAGACACAAGAACTTGTCAGCATCTACAGCATTTCACTGTAAATCTCCTGATTCTCACCTGTCCCAAATCACATATTGTTAAAGGTTCGGCTTCATCTCATTAGTTGTAAAGGTTTTACGAATCAGTTGTAGCCTTTAAAAATATTAACAAATGATATTTATTCGTTTATAAATGATCTATTAAGACTTGAGGCTTCCCCTAATGTAAAGTGTCAACACCTCATTACCTCTAAATATTTTAAGAATTATTTGTTGCTCCACAAAAACATGAATAAATGATATTTATTCGTTTATAAATGATCTATTCGACTTTATGCTTCCCCTAATGTAAAGTGTGAACACGTCATTAGTTGCAAATGTTTTACGGATTAGGATTTGTTGTCCAAAAATCAACAAACACTTTTTCATCATACAGTATATGACCAAATTGTTTAAGGTATAATTGCAACTATGAGTAAGTAATCTCATCAGGAGTTTTTTATTTTTTTTTACAAGGCCTTGTTTAAATTTTTAGACAAGTAGCAAAACAAACGTGATCGGAGTACAGTAACATTTATTGGATGATACTTTCAAAACTCTGGTTCTGCATAAGTATTTTACCTTTGTTTCTTATCTAAAACACAGAACAGGAACATCATGCCACACAAGTTATATCTCAAAATTGCCTCCTTGTGTAGTTTTTGTAATGACTGTCCCCCCAAAAAACCTACATTAAAATGAAAAATATTAAACTTCAACAAGGACATTTGATTTCCGTTCACTCATCGGAAGTAACTTTCCTCCTTTTTTTGAAATGTGCTGTGTCTGAAATTATTTCAGGGTCAGCACGTATGACACACGAACACAGGTCAATGAAAATGTTCAGCCTCAGCTTCTTAGAAAACACTTTCAGGAGTTCAGTGATGATGCCACTGTCAACCGCGGTGTTCCTATCGACTCCAACGATCTCAGGTTCTTCCCTCTTCTATACTGACCCATGACCTTCCAGTATCTAGTCATGACTTTCTGTGGGTGGAGAGTTAAAAAAAATAACAAAGACAGCAATATTAAAGAAATGAACCAATACTTTGCATACAGATATCAACCTTTTAAGCCACCATTTGAAAAGAAATTCAACAATGGCATTTTTTTGAAATTGTGAAACTTGCAATAAAGTAAAAAAAAACATGGCTTAGAATTTGAAGTCTTATACAGTACCTTGGTCACACGTTTCAAAGTCAAGGCCCGGGGGGGCCACATCTGGCCCGCCATAGCCGTTTATGGGGCCCTCTAAACTCCTGAGTATCCTATGAATAGAATCTTTAAGCACTCAAATCCGTGTTTATTTGAATAGTCCTAAATCACATAATTGTAAAAAGATGTTCAATATCACTTAATTGTAAGAAATACTTGTCGAACCAAAAGATGTACTCATTGAGACAGATATTGATTAATATCTTAATGGTTTGTTAAAAATAGTTTTAACAATACTTTCTGGAACACCCGGTCCTTTAAGGATATTCAGTATTTTAACGTGGCGCTAATTGGAAATGAGTTGACACCCCTGACCTAGGTTATGAGTACTGAATTAAAATCCATAGCTTAAAATGCAACTACTGCTAAAATGTGTCATTACCCCCCCCCCTTCTCCAATAACCATGATCTACACTTTTACTAGACATTACATAGTCATTACCTTTTAACTAAAAACTTTAAGTCAGTGTTACTATGAAAATGTTTTGGTTTACTGTGGTATAAAAATATATATAATTTTGTTTACAAATGCCTATGTAACAAAAAGCATGGAAAAATTTTGAAAAAAATCCACACGTCTGAAGGCCTTCAATGTAAAACATAAACAATTACCCAAAGCAAAAACACCCTACCGCCTATAAAAATATAGATATAAACTAAAATAAGCACTAGGTGTTGATGCGGCATTCAAGGGAGCGTAAAGGCACAGTGTGTAATTTTCGGCCAGTAGGGGGAAGTGCATACCTAAATTAACACAAGCATGCGGCATCTTTGTCTTAGAGTATGAAACTCAACAACGGAGGTCAAACTAGTGCTGTTTTCAAACGCTCAATTCCCTTAGAATTATCTATTTGCAGCAACATGACGAGCACATCAGTTTCTCTTTCATCGCTTGGAACTAGCGAAGCGGTAAAAATGTAGTTATGGCGAGACTTTTTTGCATTTTGAGGGGAAATCAATGTTTTAATAGCGGGCTTGTTCCATGTGCTTTGTCCGTCCGGGTTCTTGTGGAAGTAAAGACGTCATCTAATATGGCTTTCCCCTGAAAAGAGGCACCGCGCCTATGTATTTTAAAACTGATTTTTAAAGTCATATTTTACAATATCCCCAATATTTTGCAATTAATGTGCTTTACGTAATTATTACAACATAATATTTCAATGGCTATTTTCAAATATGTACTGCAAAACTACACACTGTCACTTTAATAATAAAGAGAAATTCACTCCTGAACTCAGTAAATAAGTGATTAACATTAACATCCAGTAGCCCAAATTGGCTACTGGAATTAAACTATCTGAACAGTGAACATAAACCATCAGAGCCTCTTACCAGTTATGTTTGCAGATCTGTGTTTTCTCCTACGACAGACAATACATAATCGCGCTAAATGCTCATGTCTCATTAACAAGTAGCAGCCGAAATCTTTGCTTTTTGTTCCTTCTGCTGACTTGTGCTTTGATGACGTACTAATTGTGTTGTTAAGCAGTTTAAAATGTCTCACAGGGCTTTCTGCAATCCATCATCTGAAAACAAAAAAAGTACAGCCCAGCTGCTAACCAAGAAATACATGTCTGTTTATCTGAACTGGAAAAGGAAAAGGCAAGTTTATTTGTAGAGCAAAATTCATACACATGGCAATTCTAAGTGTTTCACAGTTGCATAAATTAAGAAAACAGATAAACAGAAAAAAAAAATCAACTTAGAAAAGTGTAGATAAAATACTTTCAATTGTCATATGAGTAAAAAGAACTGATTCCGCCTGGTTGTTAACATTGTTAGAGTTGAGGCTTGTCTCACATTCTCATGAAGACTGTTCCATATTTTAGCTGCCTGAAACTGAAATGCAGCCTCACCGTGTTAATTGTTGACTCTGGGAACCACCAGGAGACCCCTCCCCGAAGTTCTCAGGGCCCGAGATGTTTCATATGTCTCTAACATGTAGGAGATGTACTGTGGTGCCAAACCATGAAAAGACTTGTACACAAGCAGAGCTGTTTTAAATTCTATTCTCTGAGCGATAGGAAGGCAGTGCAGAAACCGGAGCACTGGACTAATATGGTCGTATTTCCTGGTTCTTGTCAGGACTCGAGCAGCAGCTTTCTGGATGTACTGCACCTGTCTGACAGCTCGTTTAGAGAGGCAAGTGAGCAGGCCGTTACAGTAGTCTAACCTGCTGGAGACAAATGTATGGATAAGTCTCTCTAAGTCAGATTTTGACACTAATCATTCATCAGAGATGCAAACATGTAACTCAGAAGGACCATAGAGATCCACAGGTTAAACGCCATTCACTCTACTGATCCAGTCGTTTTGGAATAGTGACAAAAAATGAGTGAAGACATCCTATTTAATGTTTGTCACAAGCCAACTAAGACACAGAATGTGTGGAAGAAGGTGGTCTTCTCAAATGATACCAAATTATAATAACTTAATAAAGACAATTCAATAGTTTTTTCACATAGCTCAGAGTCACAACAGATGTCATATAAATTACACAAACATTTCAATCAGTTAAAACATTTTCTATTTAAGGAATCCCAGCAGACTGCATGATTGGAATGTTTGTATAATTGTTTGAAATGACTTTTGTTGTAAAGTGCCTTTAGATTACATTTATTGTGAATTGGCTGGTTGCTGCTGAATGGCGAATAGATGGTGCTGAATAAATACTAATAACTGAAAAAGCCCTGCTAGAGAACTAAAACTGGAGTGGAGGTTCACCTTCTAGCAGGACATCAGGTCTAAACAACCACTCAGAGCTCCAATAGAATGGTTTAGATCAGACCATATTTATGTGCTTGTATGACCTAGTCAAAGTCCAAACATATATCTAACAGTGTGTCCAGACCAAATGCGATAGGAGCGACTAGAGCTTCAGATTTACATGTAAAATCAATCGAGGAGCGCGATGAAGCGCGACTTGGGGTCTCGTGACACTTCAGAAGCAGATTTGCGTCACGAAAAAGCTTTTCTGCCTGATTTGTGCGAAAAATTCGAGCTACAGATGCGATTCATGCTGCATTTTATGTGGTGCATTTTGTGCATTCGCGCTCATGGCACCTACCGCTCGAGTTGGAAAAATCTGAACTCCAGCGTCAAATCGCGCCACGACAACCAATCAGGGGACAGAGTTTCAGTGATGCTGTGACTGTCATGGAGTCACAGCCTCAAATAGGACATGGAGGAAATACTGATAAACACCGTGGCTAATCACCCGAGCTACATGACACAAGTTTTCAAAACAGAGACAGGTAAAAAAATTTTTATAAATTGGTTAAACTATTTAGACAGGAATGCTCTTAAGAGGTTTGTGGGTGGCTCATAAAAGAGCCGTTGCTGCTGTAAAAGCACCTGTTGGCATAGAAGTGAGCCTTGAAACGGCCTCATCACCTGGTTTCCTGGTAGCAGCTCCCGCACCACGTCCCACGCTGCTCAAATATTATAAACTTTTACGAACCGCAGACAGATGGACGGCGGGCGAACCTTGTACCTTCCCGGCACAAACTGGGCGAGCAGGTCACGTTTACCATGGAGAGAGGAGCCGGTGTTTATGAGAGGGTGCTCGCTGCTGTTTATGGATCCCTCCGCCATACAGTACATAGATTGTATCTGTAGCTCACCAAACCCCCAGTGCATCGGTCCCAGCTCTATCGGAGGCCAGGACGAACACGTAATCCACTCTGTCCTCCGTCAGATCGAAGACCATGATCCATAATCCACCGGCAGCTGCACTCTGGCCCCAGCTCTGCTGAAGGCCAGTTCGTGCCTGAAAATACCATATTTGAAGCGCGTCCAGTTCGCTTTGTACACGCTTCAAGGTGCGAATGTGCACGCGAACAGCTAGGCGTGTGTCGTGTTTTTTAGTCGCTCCTATCGCGTTCGATGTGGAAATCTGTGGCACAGTTAAAAAAAGGACTCTTCGAAGGCAAGTACATGAGCAGACACCAGAGTTGGATTTATAAAACAATTGGAAATTCATGTATCCTTCACCTTAAAATGTGATAATTTGTGTTGGTATAAATAAGCTCCCAGTAAAACGCATTGAAGTTTGTCTAAAAAAGTTCCTATGTGCTGGCTATTTTTTGACTGAACAGAAGACCAGTGCATGAATTTAACATGTACAAATTCCCAGAAGCTCCTCAACAGTTGGCAGGATCTGGAAATCGACAGCCTGCAACCCCCCTCCCCTCTTCTGCAACTTGCATAATTTCCTGAAACGTTTAGTGAGGTGTAAATTTTATTGAGTGGGATTCACAAGTCAGATTGTTGATAACAACAAAAGATTTGTTAGCGTTATCTCAAATAAAGATAGATTGGGAAATGATGTTAAATAAGGAGGAATGTGTGTATGTACTGCAAGAGAGGAAACATGCAGAGGAAGCAAAGTAGTGAACTCAAGGTGCTCCAAGTTCAAGATGGCGTGAAATAAACTCCCACACACAATGTAACAGGCTCATGGAAGCAACAGGACCCAGAACACTTTGGTCCGACTGTAACGTTGTTTCCCTGGCAAAAAACGGTTGCGGTAGGATGGCTTAAATCTCTAAAAAGATTAAATATTTTCCTAAAAATGCATTCAGATGCATTTGTACATGTCTAAAGTTATCTGGGGTTACATTTATAATTGTTATTTTGACATTTCGCTAGGTGACATCCATTACAGGTGCCAGTCCATGATAACCCAATGTGAAATCAGTTGTGATAAAGCTGCGCTTAATCCTTTCATGACAAATACTAATTTAATTCACCAAGTTTTTCAGAGGTTTTGAAGATGTCCACTGACGTCCTTCGCACCTCTTGATCAAGGTTGTGAACACGTCAAGCAAAACAGAAAAAAAACAGGAATTTTCTTTATGAAATACATGATTTGTATATATATATATATATATGCATATACTAGTAGTGTCCATGGGGGAAGTGTTGAACGATTGTTCGATTCGGTCCACTTGCGTACCGTTTGTGTATTTTTTTTAAACTTAATGATGTAAATGTATTACTAGCATGATATTAAGCACAACGGAACAAAGTTGCTTGACAAGTTTCCGCATGGACGGCGTATTTAGTGACGCACAGTGAAGCTGCACAAGCACATTGAAGTAACAAACATAACGGGTAGCATCAAGGAAACAGCGAAAGAGAAGCCAGAACTTGAAGACCATACCTCCTCACTACGGTCTCCTGTTTGAGAACACTTTGGCTTCCGTGTTAAAATTCATCCCTGGGATAGACGAGTTGATAAATCCAAAGTTGTATACCGACATTGTTCCACGGAGATCAGATATGCGGAAGGCAACACATCAAACATGTTAACACTTCAAATGGCCCCATGCGAATGTTAATATCACTTCTACTACTGAGTTGGAAAAAGCCCAACAACCATACGTCATAATGCTAACTTAGCATTCATGCCTACCTAGCTTTGGACCGCCAACAGGAACATTGTTTTTGGCAAGGTGAAAGCTGAGCCTCTTGCAGCTGCTAGAGGCTACAGACCTTACAGTACTGGCTTTGCCTCAAGGTTGAACTTAAAAGAAGAATTTGTACTGTCACAGTGGTGGAACACCAGCTCCCAGGCTATAAGAAGTGTTTTATTTTTCAAGTCTTATGTTAAAACGTGCCATGACAATGAAATGTACTATCTTGGCTAACAGCTAATATCTGTGACCACATCCACCTAGAGATTTTGTTTTTTTAACTATCCTTAAACTTAACCAATGCGTCAAACCATGACTTATAATAGCAGCAGCTGAATCCGCCACTGGTTAAATCTCCCGGTCCTACGTATCTGCTGTGAGCTCTCGCTGCTTGTCAGCGGTTTTGATGTGTGTGCGGGGGGTTGCAGCACTAATTCTGAACAGACTATGAACTATAGTCAGATGACACAACTCAATGGATTTAAGCATATTGCTAGGCGGAGGATAACAAATTATCAAGGAGTAACTCATAGCAAAGAGGAAAGAGCGTGGCGCAGAATACCTGTCTGCCTGCTGCGTGTGGCATGCTGAAGACTCTAGCCCCAGTGTGGAGTCCTGCTGCGGCCAGTAGCACGTTGGAGTCCAGTCTTGTTTGGTAATGCTGCCTAAACTGGGTGGTAAACTCTGTCTAAGCATAAATACTGGCACCATTTTTGTCTCATGTTACTCGTTTTAGTAGTCATACATTTTAAGAGTAGTGTTGCAGTTAGCCAATCATAGGACAAAATCTTGCATTTCATTAATCTTACTGAACAAGCCCCCACATCTTGTTGAGTCTCCATGCCCACTCCCACACTGAACTGGCATAAACTGAAAAAGACTGGGAATTATTTATTTTGTACATAAACCAACTCAGACGGCATTCTTTCATACCACAGAACATTTGAAAGTTAATAAAAAACAGTGAAGGAGAACTTTAAGATATCACCAAGATGGGTCGCTTTTACTGACAGACGTGGACAAAATTGTTGGTACCCTTCATTAAATCAAAGAAAAATTCATAATGGTCACAGAAATAACTTTAATCTGACAAAAGTAATAATAAATAAAAATTATATAAAGGTTGACCAATGAAAGTCAGACATTGCTTTTCATCCATGCTTCAACGTAATTATTTAAAAAATAAATGCATGAAACAGGCCTGGACAAAAATGATGGTACCCACAACTTAATATTTGGTTGCACAACCTTTTGAGGCAATCACTGCAATCAAATGATTCCTGTAACTGTCAATGAGACTTCTGCACCTCTCAGCAGGTATTTTGGCCCATTCCTCATGAGCAAACTGTTCTAGTTGTTTCCGGTTTGAAGGGCGCCTTTTCCAGACAGCACGTTTCAGCTCCTTCCAAAGATGCTCAATAGGATTGAGATCAGGGCTCATAGAAGGCCAGTGTTTTCCTCTTAGCCCTTCTTGGGTGTTTTTAGCTGTGTGTTTTGGGTCATTTTCCTGTTGTAAAGACCCGTGACCTGCGACTGAGACCATGCTTTCTGACACTGGCCAGCACATTTCTCTCTAGAATCCCCGGATAGTCTTGAGATTTCATTGTACCCTGCACAGATTCAAGACACCCTGTGTCAGATGCAGCAAATCAGCCCCAGAACATAACCGAGCCTCCCCCATGTTTCACAGTAGGGACCGTGTTCTTTTCTAGATATGCTTCATTTTTCCGTCTGTGAACATAGAGCTGATGTGCCTTGGCAAAAAGTTAAATTTTTGTCTCATCTGTCCACAGGACATTCTCCCAGAAGCTTTGTGGCTCGTCAGCATGTATTTTGGCATACTCCAGTCTGTTTTTTTTAATGATTTGTCCTCTGGCTCAAACAGCGAAGGATGTTCCGATCTGACACTGATGTTCCTTGAGCATAAAGTTCAGCTTGGTTCTATTTTGAAGTCTTTCTAGGCTCTTTTGTTACCATTTGGATTATCCGTCTCTTTGATCTGTCATCAATTTTCCTCCTGCAGCCACGTCCAGGGAGGTTGGCTACATTCCCATGGATCGTACATTACTGAATGACATGTGCAGCTGTAGTCACAGAAACATCTAGCTGCTTTGAGATGGTCTTATAGCCTTTACAGTTAACATGCTTGTCTATGATTTTCTTTCTCATCTCCTGAGACAACTCTTTCCTTTGCTTCCTCTGGTTTATATTGAGTGTGGTACACACCACGTCACCAAACAACACAGTGACTACCTGGAGTCCTATATATAGGCCCACTGAGTGATTACAGGATTGTAGACACCTGGGATGCTGATTAGTGGACATACCTTGGATTAACATGTCCCTTTGGTCACATTATTTTCATTCTTTTCTAGGGGTACCATCATTTTTGTCCAGGCCTGTTTCATGCATTTATTTTTTAAATAATTCTGTTGAAGCATGGATGAAAAGCAATGTCTGACTTTCATTGGTCAACATTTATATAATTTTTATTTATTATTACTTTTGTCAGATTAAAGTTATTTCTGTGACCATTATGAGTTTTTCTTTGATTTAATGAAGGGTACCAACAATTTTGTCCACGTCTGTATATGCAATAATTCTATTGTGCACCTTTAAAAATAAAGATTATGTAAGTATTCATTTTTTTACCGAAAATTAACCGAACCGAGCCCTTCCAGACACTGAACTTAACTGAATACAATTTTAGCGTACTGTTACATTCCCTAATATTTACTTTTTCTAGTTTAAATAATTATAATTAATAATTATAATTACAAAGTACCCAGTGATGCAAAGCCACTGAAAGGACATGGAATTCATTGCAAGATGACGTCAAAGACATTAGTTCAACTTTCATTTTGGAACTATTTTTAAACCATGACTGGATGTCTCGGACTGAAGTCCTTTCAACGGTCAAATAAACATTGAAATGTTTGCTGTGGAGCAGTATCCACCATCCACATCCTCACTTCTGATATAAACCACAGCATCTTGAATTCAAACCCCCATCACAACCTTTAGCCTAATGTCCACACCACGCACACATCTGTCTGCACTGCCTGCACAAGCAAGCTTATTTTAATTGATTCACAGCATAGTCTAGGCATATTCGTTCAAGCCACTACTCTTACCTGACAATTTCTAGATCCTTGCACACTCACACCCTTCCCATCGTCTTAAATGTAAATGTAAAGAGGGAAGGCAAGTCGGTTCCCATCCTGGATTGTTCTCCATATGAGCTGCATTCCTCTGCATTCCACTGTGAGGTGAAAACCGGGGTTGAAAAGAAGCATGTCCCTGGATGTCTTACTGTCAGACCGCTGAGGATCATCTGTCTTTAATCAAAGAGATCGCCACCGGTAGGCCTCCATGCTCCGCACACTGAAGCGGGATTCACATCATTTTTCTGTTTCCCAAAAACCCTCTGTGGGGGAAGAAGAAAAAAACACTGGCTGGCGCTGAGATTTGACAGTACTGATCTGGCTAAAGGAAGCCACGCACAGGCTGGAGGAAAAGCTTGTTGGTAAGTAAGTTAAAATGTTTCTGCCATACAACAGACACACCGACCTTAAGGACCAAGACAAGACGTCTCCCGAGTGACCAACTACGTGAATAGACATGGCCCCTGTAAAAAATGAACGACAAAAAAAGTAAAGCTGGATTGGAAACGCGACCACAGACACAGGGATTACACAGGCATTTAACAAGCTCTTTCTGCAGGTCAAAGTTGACTGAAGGCCCCCAAGGAAAACAAGCAGGGCCCAGGGTGCTGGTGAGGCAATGGAATGGAGAGCTGGGGAATGCAGGGGTTCAGGGGGGAGCCAGGACAAATACTGTAAATCTTAACTTAACTTAAATTCCCTAAAATCGCAGCTTTAAAAGAACCTCCATGTTTTGTTTTTTGTTCTTTAACTCCAGGTTGTATACACAGTTTTTACTTCAGAGGTGAGGGAGATTTTTATCTTGTTTTTTCATAAGTCAAAATTTGGTTTTCTGAAGAGGGATCAGGTAAAATGCCTCCCAAAGTAACAAATTTAATCCCAAAGAAGGAGCTGCAGATAAGATGAGAACAGGAATCCATTTAATGTGCCTGAACTGTGTCATAGACTGTCAGGAGGCAGGAGATCCCTGTCCAGGGACTGGGACCACCCAGTGTCCACAGAGATAACTCATGTTTAATGTTGCACTGCAGATCTATGTAGCAGACGGGGGAAAATTACCAATTTTGAGATATACAATGATGATTCTGTCACTTTCTTGGTTTTATTGAAATTGAGAAACCTATTCCAGGTATTTTTTTAGTCAAAGGATTTGCTGAAAACTCCTTTAATTGGTATAATGTTCCCTTTATTTTGTTTTTAGTGTGGCTTAAAGGTTCACAACCTGTTCTTTTAATCAAGTAGTTAAATGATCTGCTTAATGTGCCTTTAAATTGTCTGAGAGTTTACAGATGCCTCCTTCTGTGAGGAACCATTGCCCTTAACCATTAGAGCTGCCCACCGCTACCTTAAAACCAACAAAAACAAATAATTTAAAGGGAAAAAAAACTGCATGCTTGAATTAAAGCATAGCTTAAAACATATTTTTACAGATAAATGTAAAATAACTGCCAGTAGATGTATTTCCCATGATAAGAGCATAGGATTAATAAAGATCTTACCTACTGGGTCAGTCCAGGTCGAGCAGAAATTACTGGATCAACAGCTCCCTCTTGTGTTCATGTCTGTTAATTGTAATGTAGGGACTCATTTGCAGAGGCACCAAGAGGTGGCAGGCTGCTCCCAGAACAGAGAGGAGAACACTAAATGGTTCCATCTCTGCAGGAACACAGTGCCTAGAAAGTTAAGCGGAATATGCATGGTATGATTAGTGAAACCCACTGCCCACAGATGGCAGTGTGTCACATGTTACTGTGGGGGCTGACTGTTCAAATTAAAACGGATGAGTTCAGATATCTTTGAATTGAGGAGTGGATAACAAAACATTATGTTTATGATGTTACTGGAAGAGTCAACAGAGATGTATAATATGATAATTCATCTGAAATATTCCTCTCTACACTCAGATTGGAGGCTTGTTGCTTTCTCTGGGACCCTTGGCAGTTTTGTTTTGCACGCATTCTTACCTTTGTGTTTGTGTGGCACATTCCTGTGGAGATTGTGTCTGAGAAAAGAAAAGAGTGTTCAAAAAAAGCTGCTGCTCCCTGTCTTTGCCAGAGCTGCCACTCTGACATTTCTGCAGAAGTTCAGGTGTGTGGGTGTAACGCTTGCCTTACTATTCCAAGACACCAAATGGCTGCCCAGATATCCTGTTTAGCAATCATGAAAGGCTTCCTTTATAAACTCTCTCTCACATATAAAATCCCAGAAAACATACATAACCATAGCTGCTTCCATGTAGTCGTTATGGGGGGAATGGCCTGAATTTAAATTTAATGATACATTTGGTATGTTCCTTTCCATGGTCCAATGATAAGGCAACCTCCAACCTTAGTTATTTTAAAGACCAGCACTGGTGAAAGGACTTAGATACAGGCAGCCAGACGGCAGAAACACGGAACAAGTTATTAAGTGGGGTAAAAAGGAGGGAAGCAGCAGGATTCAACAGTAAAACCCATGGAACATGTTTTTTAACTCTGCTGGTGGCGATAGATAGATAGATAGATAGATAGATAGATAGATAGATAGATAGATAGATAGATAGATAGATAGATAGATAGATAAGTGCTCGTATATTTACAAATACATCTTATATTGAAAATAATCATAATAATTATAATAACTTAGGAAACTACTAAAAAATTTGAAAAAAAATACTGGGTAGAAACAAATAAACTGAGGTGGAATTAATCTTGGAAACTCCAACATCTCAGTTCTTAAATCTAATATGGTGGCCATATAGTGAAAGCTGTAGAAATGAATCTCATTCAATCAGCCACTCATGGCTAAAGCTGCTCATTAATATGTTTCTTTAAAGGAACTATAGAGCTCTGAGAGTTGACGTAACTTCTCCCAGCATTCAACCGTTGAAATCGCATCAGCGTCATAGTGGCAGGCAGTCTCCCGTAGGTATAGTTATATGCGGCTAACCCAAAATCAGAAACGGTGAATGTGGTGGATACCTGTTTTGACCCAGGATGCCATAACAGACGCGGACCAAACGAGGGAAGAGAGTTTAACAAGATTCACAAGGATCCAGAACACAGAAAACATTGGATTACTGCAAATGAAAAGTGTGGGATCCCCATGAGCAAAGGTTTCTGCTTATGTGGCCACCACTTCATATCAAGCACATAAACCAACGTTTCCTCAACTTTACATGGTATTTATTTTACATGCTTTTATTAAGCTTTTTACTGGACATCCTACAGTTATCTTTCTGTGGATTTTTCTGTCTTGTTGCTCATAGCAACTAGTAAACATCACATAAAACTTTGCAGAACCACAAAAAATTTGTATGTCTGCATGCTACTGTTTATACGTCTTGTGATCACAGCTAGGAACACACTAGGGTGTAATTTATTTTTTTGAAGCAATGATTATTTCACTAGCAGGGACCACACATCATAGATTGTGATTAAAGGTTTATTGAATAAACGGCGAGAACGGAAGTCTGGGGAGACAAGCTGATGAGGTCAGGAGGTAGACTCAGTGTGGGGGTGCAGTCTTCAGGAGTTCGTCTTTCCTGTGCCTGCTCAGGACCCCCCAGACAAACATGAAAGAAAGAGATGTTAGAAAAGGCTAGGACAGTGAGTAAGCTAAACGAGAGGTAGGGGGACGAGGATGGAGCGACGGGTCAAAGGGATGAAGGGAAGAGGAAAGAAGGGATGAAAGGTGATGAGGAGGGAAGGGTCAAAAGGGATGAGGAGGGAAGGGATGAGGGTCGAAGGGATGAACGAAGGGTCGAAGTGATGAGGGTCGAAGGGATGAGGGTTGAAGGTTCGAAAGGATGAGGGTCGACTGGTCGAAGGAATGAGGGTCGAAGGGATGGAGGTCAAACGGTTGGAGGGATAAGGTTTGAGGAGATGAGGGTCGAACATGTGGGTTCAAGGGGACAGAACTTAAGGGTATGGAGTAGTAAAGTAGATTGAGGTTAGACCACGGATTGGGTCGGGTAGGGAGGGGTGTTAACAAACGTGACAGCTTATATATATCGCTGACTGATTAGTGAGGTGTGAGATATCTGGAAAGCCAGGTGAATTGAATTAATGTTGATTGCTGCATACAATGAGAGTTGATGTGTGGTTCCGCTCCTGACCCTAAGTGTGTGAACCTCAGTGTGGGAGAGCAGTCTTCAGGAGTTCGTCTTTCCTGTGCCTGCTCGGGACCCCCAAAGATTGCCTTACGAATTTACAGAGGAGCGAGTGAACAAGGCGCAGATCAGGCAAGTTATTACAAATATAGGATCGGTAAGCAGGTGAAGACCAACGGCCTAAGATCTGAATTAGATTGTCTGAAATCCTTGACCGGGCGGCGGAGTTAGCTGCTCATATGCTAAAGGAGTGGACTGAATAGTGTTCTGAGGAGATACCCTGACTGAATAAGAACTTGACGTAAATGACCAGTAAACCAAAACCTTCTACCAGATTCTGTGATGAAAAGTGGGTCGGGAACGAACGTAGTTGGAGATAGGTTCAAAATGGCTGAGGTCCAAATTGAGGTGAAAAAGGTAGATAAGGCAGGGTGAACCAAGCTGGTCGGTTTTGCTTCTGCAAAGGGTGTAGATAAGAGTGTCCTGGTAATTAATGGTGATATCAGTGAGACAGGGATGAATGGGATGATCAAATCTAGATGAAGTCGGGGCAAACTCTGAGCAACGCAGAAAAACAAAGTATTCAAGCAGAAACACAGACTCTAACGTTGAGTCGATAAATGGAGTTAAATAGCCAGAGAGAAGTGTGGAAATACAACGACTAAGGAGGTTGGATGTAAGAGGCAAATGTTGAATAGCTGCGGTTGGATTTTTTGAACGGAGTTAGAGTGAGTGACGAACTGGCAGATAGACATGGGATTGAGTGAGGGAAAAGATAAACCGTATGATCCGGGAAAGGCCTTGAAGGCATTCCAGCCAGTTAGGTAAGACGAGAGAGTACCAGGAGCGAAACTGTTGAGAATTGAATTCTGGGATGCGATGGAGAGGTGTAAAAGTTGTGGAGTCAATTTGGGATGGTGGCTGAAAATGATTGGACCGGAGTTGGATTGCTATCCGCTGCAGGAGCCAAGGTTCTGAATTTCTGAAAGGAAAGCCAGAAAGAGAGTCAGCAATATTGTCTTTGTGACCTGGAACATGAGCTGCGCGAAGCAGAAACTGATGCTGGGCTGAAACGAGAGTGAGTATGCGGATAAACTGCATAATGGTAGGAGAATGGGATCAATCTTTATTTATGATATCTACTACTGCAGAGTTATCACAGTGGATGAGACCATTTGTGACCCCAAAGAAGGGCAGCAATAATAATGGGGTAGAGCTCATGGAGAGCTGAGGAAGGTGAGGTGGACTGAGGCCGCTTGGAGTCGAACTCGGGGGAGGCAATTTGATGCGAACCACCTCCAACCATAATAGCTGCCAAAACCAATGGAAGGTGCAGCATCGGTGTAGAGTTTGATATCGTCTGGACGGGAGATGAAATTGTTGTAGAAGATAGAAATACCATTTCAAGTAGACAGAAAGTCAGGCTAAAGCTATAATTCCATACCATATAGCTCGTCGATGATGAGCTGGTCGTGAAGCGATGGTACACTTGCAGCAGTTGAAAGGAGGTGAGATATGAAGGACTTGCCCTGGGGAAAAATGCGAACGGCGTAGTTAAGGTGACCAAGAAGTGACAAAAGCTGTTGCTTGGAACATGAATCTGCTAGAATGACATTTGAGAGGATGAGGGAGATCCGATGGACCTTTTCGAGTCGCAATGAAGCCTGAAAGGATGTTGAATTGAGGGTGATACCTAAGAATTCCTGTGAGGTAAGAGGGCACACCGTCTTCTCCTCTGAAAGAGGAATGCCAATGTCAGAGAAAGCCTCGTAAGGGCACGGACTCCCATGCGAGGTGATGATGAAGCGGGGGTCATGACTAAAAAGTCATCGAGCAGGTGAAGAACCTCCTTGAGTAGGAGAGAGTCCACTGTTTCAGGTTCGGAAAGCGCAGACCGCAGATTGTTACAGTGGGCTGAACGATCTGGGATAACTTCTATGCCTGGATGAAACCCGTGAGTGAAACTGTGGACTAAAAGTTTTACAAACTCCCTATCTGCATGGGAAGCTAAAGCTGTAATGAGAGCCCTCACCTTGATGGGTGTGGCAAGGAACCTTGCTAATCAATCTTGCTGGTAGGTGGGGTTGTGGGGGCATGAGCCCCTGGAATGAGCTCCACCGCAAAAAGAACAGGTGTGCAAAAACATGCAGCTGGAGACAGAGCAACCCAGGTCGTTGAAGTTATTACACACCATCCTGCCCCCTTGGTAGAGCAGAGGACGGCAGCGTTTATCGACAACCATGGGAACAGGGGTGGTAGACCTGGGCTTGGTTGAACGAGGTTTTCGTATGACCACAGCTGGGGGGGCAGCAACAGACAGGCAGTCGGGGGCCGCTGAGCTGCGGGCGGTGGAGACCCTAGGACGGGGTGGAGCAATGGAGGTACAGGCAGTGGCGGGGTGGGAGGGAGCACTGCATAAACTGCAGGACAGGGATGCACGGGCTGCGAAGACTCTGCAATACAGCTCGGAGTCAAGAACGCCCCAATATGTCCCGTGGTTGAATTGACCAAGCCGGGCCGCCGCCTGAGAAGAAAACAGAGTGTGATATTGGTAGAATCCCGTGCCCCCGAACTGGATGGCCATGTTGAGCATGACGGAGAGGTAGTCATCGCGCTCTAGCCGCCGGTTGGGTAACACATAACAAATGGTGTCTCTATAAAAAGAGAAGGCATGGGCAAACTCAGCTGGGGTAAGGTCCTTGGAGCGGGGGCTGAGGGTGGAGCTCAACAACATGGGCCCCAGGCTAGTCTGAAGTTCTCTAGGCTGAAGCAGCTGGGCCAAATCTATATAATTACCATTGAGAGTCTGCTGGCGGAGAGCTTGAGAAGCCAGAGAAGGGCAATGAATAGAGGAAGGGGGCCGGAGGGGGCTAATGGCTGTGGACAAAGAATAGTTAGAATCAGAGTTAAATAGGGGAGGAATACTGGGGGGGAATAAGGTGGGGTTGGAATGGGAAAGATGAGGAGACGAGCCAGTACAAGGTTGACTTAAAGATGCCAGAACCACCTGCCGGGCAGCTGAAGCGCTTGGCGCAGCAAAGGAAACGGTGGGGGGAGCAGAAATAGAAGGGGGTAGTGGAACAGAGCTTGAGTAAAGGGTAAAAGAAGGAATGGAGAAATGAGAGCTTGAGGGAGGTATGCTCTGCCTAGATAAGGTTGAAAAGAAACTGGCCATGTAAACTGCAAAATCGGAAAAAGAGGGAGAAGATGTAGGTGGACATGGCGTTTGGATCCTGGCAGAGGCCGCTGTGGGCGCTGGACCTGAGGAAGGGAGCTGCGGAATGTTGGCGAAGGATCCACCCCCAAAAACAGAGGGGACCCCGACGGGACCAGGAAGTATGCGATGGGAGACGGAGGGCTGAGGAGGAGACGGAAAAAGAAGCCTAAAAAGGCAGGATTTATTAACCGAACGGCTGAAGGGGATGCCCCTTTCTCGGAGTGCTCGCTGAAGCCTCACCATGGTCCAGCCAGACATATCGGGGTGGTCGGAGGTGGCAGCAGGAGGACACCGGGCTCGAGGGGAATCCGCAAAGCGGAGTGAGGCATCCCGGCGAGGGCAGGAAGGAGTCAAACCTGGAGCGTGGCGCCCGAGTAGTTGGTAGCGGCGGCATGAGAACGCTGCGGTGATGCTTCGAGCCGGAGTGAAACGTTCCGAGATGGGAGGGAGAAGAGGGAGAAGGATGCCGGCTTGAGTGGCAGCTGCGAGAAGCTGGAGCCGACGGTGGGGAAAAGAGCTCCTGAGAGTGCGGTGATGACGCAGCCGAGGAGGGCGGACTAGGATCCCGCTGGACCGATGAAACACGTCGGGAGACCTGGTGGGTCACTGATGGAGAGGATGGCCCGAAGACGGCAGGTTCGCCGGGGACCAGTTCCCCATTCAACTCGGATAGATCGACGAGACAGTTAGGATATCCACTGATGAGATGAACAAACGACCAGGTAAGAGGTAAGAGGATTTACATGAACGTAAGCAAGCACAAAAGATGAGAGAGGGTCTAGCGAACGTGTGAACGAATGTGACAGACATTGAACATGAGGACAGCCTGGCTTATTTAGATCGCTGATTGATTAGTGAGGTGCGAGATATCTGGAAAGCCAGGTGAATTGAATTTATGTTGATTGCTGCATACAATGAGAGCTGATGCGTGGTCCCGCTCCCGAACCTAAGTTAACATGTTAATTCCATTTAATAGTCCGATATTGACACACATAAGAAGCACTCGGATATAACATAGCTTTCCGTTGCTCATGGTAACTAAAATCAGTACTTAGCCTTCTGGTGCACAGTCCTTGGTAGGAAAATTCCAGATCGGGATTTGGATAACAACTCCTTATTGTGTCCATTTATATCCCTCCAGGCTTTTATCTGATTTAAGTGATGCTCTGGAGTAGGACGAGGGAAAATAGATCAGGAAATTGTATGTCGGGGTATCTCAGCTGTTGTAAAAGGTCTGCTCCGACAGCTTCTAAAGTTTTTAAAAGTATCCCAGGGGTATGGTAAGGGTCGGAGATGTTAAATCTTTTTAATTTCCTGTTATATACAATAATATCTTCAGGTTTGAAATGGGACGAACTCAGATGTAGTAAATTCCCGGACAGCGACATTCATTTTGATCATGTTCCCACCTGCCAGCATCGTGCTGAAGCTCTGAGAGTCAGGTGACGTCGGGAGCTCTATGTGAAGTTTAAAAATGTTGTGCTTACAAGTGCTCCCTCAGGCCAACACATAACTGCAGCCTGAATGGTAAGCTCGTGAGTGAGGGTAACACATGCTGAGTGAGAGCACACTCACAAATGATCAGAAACAACAGCTGAGTCAGTCTAGTCCTGGACAATTTACAGATTTGAAACCATGACATCAACTGAGGTAAGAAATGTTACTGTTTTGTAAGTTTAGTTGGGGTCTTGGCTGGAGGTTCACCAGTGCTTGAAGGCGCTCTCTTCTCATGCTCAACTGAATCCATCCTTCAGTTATCTCTCACTCTGCGGTTGTTTATGATGGAGATAGTGAATGTGCATGACATCATTATGCATTAGCTGCTCCTTGAAATCTGCTTATTCGGTCTAAACACTTGCTATTTAAGTGAATTTTCAGGCATGAAAAGGCAACCACAGTGAAAAGGCTTCTAAAATATTGGAGTCCAGGTTCAATTTACTTATATAGCACATTTAATTAAAACTAATGCTGACTTATGGCATTGACTGTGAAGAAATAACAGTCTTTCCACATAACCCTATCCTGTCTGATCATTTCCTTATCACTTTTAAACTTACTCTAATGGATCATATCAAACCTGAAAGAAAAACTTCATTATACCAGAACGTTTATCAGACAACGCTGTAGCAAATTTTTAAAGAAGCTCTTCCAACTTTAATTTCCTCAGTTTATAAATGCAGAACAGAAAACAGTGATTTAACATCGTGACCCCTCACAACTTGACATTTTAGTTCATAGCGTTAATTCCTCCCTGCGTCGGGCAATAGACAAAGTTGCCCCCCTTGAAAAGGATAGGTAGGGCTAGCCATAGAAGATTAACTCCCTGGGTTTAATTTAGAGCTACGTACCCTAAAGCAGAATGTTAGAAAACTAGAGAGAAAATGGCGCTCCACGCATTTACATGATTCCTTTTTAATATGGAAAAAATAGTTTATTGCTATATAAAAAGAGCCTTCACACAGCTAGAACAGCATATTATTCATCTTTAATCGAGTAGAATAAAAATAATCCTAGGTTTCTTTTTTAATACAGTTGCCAAACTCACACAGGATCATAGCTCTATCGAGACAACCATTCCCCAAGCTCTAAGCAGTGACGACTTCATGCAATTCTTTATAAATAAAAATAGACTCCATAAAGAATAAGATAATTGGGGAACCTTCCCAATATGCTTGCTTCCTCCTTAGTTAATGAGGCAGCCTCAAAAATGGTGGAACCTAATATATGTCTTAAACTGCTTTAATGCAGCCGAACTTTGTGATGCACTAAAATTATTAGCTTCATCTAAACCTTCAACTTGCGTTTTAGGACCCAATCCCAACTAAACTCTTAAAAGAAGTTTTCCCTCTGATCGCTGCTCCAATTTTAAATATAATGAATCTATCCTTAGTCAATGGATATGTACCACAGGGAGTTTTAGATTGCTGTAATTAAACCTCTACGTAAGAGAAACCCTCTCTTGATCAAAACGACTTAATTAACTATAGACCGATATCTAATCTTCCCTTCTTATCTAAAATATCTTGAGAAAATAGTTGCACACCAGATATGTGAGCATTTAAACAATAATGAGCTGTTTGAGAAGTTTCAGTCAGGCTTTAGAGCTCATCACAGCACTGAAACAGCTCTGGTGAAGGTTACTAATGATATTCTCATAGCCTCAGACAATGGACTGGTGACCATCCTGGTCCTGTTAGATCTCAGTGCTGCCTTTGACACTGTTGACCACAATATTCTCATAGAAAGGCTTCAAAGTGTCGGTATAATAGGAACAGCACTAGGTTGGTTTAAATCTTATTTGTCTAACAGATTTCAGTTTGTTCAGGTAAACAATAGATCTTCCTCAACCTCAATAGTTACTTGCGCAGTACCACAGGGTTCAGTGCTTGGGTCGATTCTCTTTACTATATATATGCTTCCTATTGGTAAAATAATTAGGCAGCATGGGATAAAATTTCCATAGTTACGCAGATGATACACAGCTATATCTATCCATAAATCCTGATGAATCCAATCAGTTAGGTAGACTACAGGCATGTCTGGAAGACATAAAAAACTTGGATGACTCTAAACTTCTTGCTTCTAAATTCTGATAAAAACAGAAGTTGTCGTCTTTGGACCAGAAGCTCTGAAAAAGAAACTACTTAGTCAGCCCCCTTCACCTGGACCGGCATTAAATTAGCCTCCAGTAATAAAGCAAAAAAACCTCGGTGTCATTTTTGACCAAGATATGTCATTTAGAAACTTACATTAAAGAAGTCTGTAGGATTTCCTTTTTTTCACCTCAGGAATATTGCAAAAAATTAGAACCATCCTGTCCATGGAATGATGCTGAAAAACTAGTCCATGCCTTTGTTACTTCAAGGGCTGGATTTACTGAAACTGTCTATTATCAGGTAGTCCACAGAATACAATTTAAAGTCTTCAGTTAGTTCAAAAATGCTGCTGCTAGGATTCTGATGAATATTAAAAGAAGAGATCACATTTCCCCTGTTTTAGCTTCTCTTCACTGGCTCCCAGTAAAATCTAGAATAGAATTCAAGATCCCTCCTTCTGACATATAAAGCCCTTAATAATCTAGCTCCATCATACATAAGAGACCTGATTGTTCCATATGTTTCCTAACCAGAGACCTTCGCTCTCAGACTGCAGGTTTACTGGTAGTTCCTAGGATTTCTAAAAGTAGAATGGGTGGCAGATCTTTCAGCTATCAGGCTCCCCCTCCTATGGAACCGGCTCCCAGGGTTGGTTCGTGAAGCAGACAATTTGTCTATCTTTAAAACTAGGCTAAAAACTTTCCTCTTTGACAAAGCTTACAGTTAGAGATATGTTTATAGGTAGTTAGAGTCAGGTCAGACCAGGTAGATAGGAAGAGACAGGTTAATGTTAGTAGTCAGGCAGAGTGTCAAAAGTTAGGAAGAGATAGGAAGAGGTAGAGTAGCTAGGTAGAGATAGATTAATGTAAGCCAGGTAAAGATCCGGAGCCGGTCGCGGCTTACCGACCCCGCTGGGAAGAAATGTGCCCCACAGGGGCCAGCCAGCGCCGGAGAGAGAGGTCCCTCAAGGGGATCCTCCCGCACAGTGCAGGGCCGCCCATTACCTGCCGGGTTGAATCCCCTGGGCAGACTGTGCGGACCCGCACCCGTTTTTATCTCTTAAACGTTTCCTCGCCCTCTTCAACTCTGTCCCTCTCAGTTCTGTCTATTTTTCCTTAAGATAGTTGTCGGACTATCGGTCTCGTGCCGGTATTTTAGCCTATAGATGGAGTTTACCACCCACTTTGGGCTGCATTCTCAAACAACCCGACTTCCGAGAAGACCCCGGCATGACGGGGGGCCGTTACCGGCCCTACACCGTCCACGGGGTCAGGAGGACTCAGACAGAGTGTTGGTAGCCAGGTCTCCTAGTAGCTAGGAGACAGGTTAATGTTAGTAGCTATGCTGCTTTAGGCTAGGCTGTTGGAGGACATTATTAGGGTCTGTTCCTACTTTCTCTCCTACTTCTCCCCCAACTGCATGATGTGCTGTCAATTCAAGCACTAACCTGTTTTCTATTATAGTAGGTGCTCCGGATTAGCCCTGCTTGACGACCCTGACTAAGATGGCATTGCAGTGACGGAAAATTCTCCACGTCCATGCAAACAAACTTCTGCATCAGTTCTATTGCTCTTTCTGTGTCTCTGTTATGTGTATTCTCCAAGCCACAGACGGTCGCGGCAGATAACCGCTTGTGCTGAGCCTGGTTCTGCGGAGGTTTCTTCCTGTTAAAAGGGAGTTTTTTCCTTCCCACTGTCGCTGCATGCTTGTGCTCAGTATGAGGGATTTGCTGAGAATTCCACGACGCAATCTTCTGTGGTTCTGTAATTTTCTACACTAAACATTGTATTGTAATAACTCTTTTTGTAAAGTGCCTTGAGATGACATCTGTTGTGAAATGGCGCTATATAAATAAACTGAATTGAATTGAATTGAACTAGGTTGACCAAATTGCTTTACAGAGTTTATAAAATGACAACGGACAAAAATGCAAACTAATGTGGCATGATATACTTTTTAAAGATATTAAAGATTACAAGCAATGCCATCCTAAAGAAAAACACCAGGGAACTAAAATTCCTAGAAAATAAGGACAAAGGTTCATAGCACCCAAAATAAACAGACCGATTTCTTCTGATAAATCACTTATTTATTCAGAATGTATAAATGGTAAATGGCCTGCATTTGTATAGCGCTTTACTCAGTCCCTACAGACCCCAAAGCACTTTACACTACATTCAGTCATCCACACACACATTCACACACTGATGATGGCAAGCTATGTTGTAGCCACAGCAGCCCTGGGGCGCACTGACAGAGGCGAGGCTGCCGGACAATGGCGCCACCGGGCCCTCGCCAACAGGTGAAATGTCTTGCCCAAGGACACAACGACTGAGACTGTCAGAGCTGGGGCTTGAACCGGCAACCTTCCGATTACAAGGCAAACACCCAACTCCTGAGCCACAGTCGCCCCCATTCAAGATTAAAAGGGAAAGAGACCACACTGACAGGACACCTGCACTGCTTATTGCATTGGGACAGTGTGATGCAAAGATCCTTGAACCAGCAATTACAAACTACAGAATATGGATGGCCATTAACAGATTTTTTCCTGCTCTGGTAATTGAAGTAGATTTGACCTACTATTTCTGAGCGGCAGATTATAATCCTGGTCACCTGAGCACTGAGAACCAGAGGCACGGAGCTGCAAGACTCTGGCTGAGTCTCCAGAGTCAGTGGCCAGTAAAAAATCTTTTGGAGTCTCTCCACTAGTACGTTTTTGCTGTGCCGTACTGTACCATACTATCGGTAACGTGGCTCGACACGGCTCGACTCGTTAAGTGTTGCTTCACAGTTGCAACAAACCAGAGCGTCTAAGTCAGCAGCTCCGTCATATGGTGGTTGGCCCCAGAGTACGTAGTGAGAAGTAAACAAAGGCTCGGAGAGAAAAAAGAACGATGGAAACCTCATTAGTGATCATGAGCTTTTTGCTCAGTTTGTGGCTTTCTGTAGTCCCACGTGGAAGAGAAAGCCTCACTTATCGTAGAATAAAGACACCGGAAAAGCTGCACACTGCATGGAAAAACACAGTGAAGTAGTACAAAGGCGTGTAAGAAGCTCTGCAGGAGAATGAAGCTACAGACAGGACCCGGCAGCTTGTGTGGGTAAGCCAATGCAAATACTACCCCGCTGTGATGGGCTATAAATACGCTCTGCGTATTTATTTATTTGCTGAAGCCCAGCGTAAAATCCTATGTTGACAAGTTTGGTTTATTAATAAAATTTCTGTGTGTGCGTGTTTCAGATGACTGCTCTGTGTGTGACAGCCGACCGTCGGTTTGGTTGTTTAACTGGGCCTTGCAGTGATGAGACGTTCTTCTGGGTTTCACCGAAGCTCAGTGGCTACAGAACTTCAGGATGTTGGAACAAATTCATCTACATGTGAAGTAAACTATGTCCAGCACTGGAGCGACACGGCTTTTCGCCTCTCTGTCCACTTAAAGAAAGGAGTTGCCATATACATGCTATGAATTATATGAATTACAAAGCACAACTGGCTGTTTTGTAATAAAGCTGTGTGCTTTCAAAATGTTTTCAGTTTTTTTCAATTGGCACCACTACAATGTGTTTTACAGATATCCCATCTTTGAGTAGGCATAGGCTTTGCTCCAGCTTTTAAATGTATTCAGTTTACTTATTTAGCAGCGTAAGACTTTTTTTACTTTTAACAGCCAGAGCAAATGTTGCTATCAAAGAAGGTTTGATTGAAGGCATCGTGTCATCTCCACCCTCCGTACGCCGGTTTCCTGCTTCTGCTGCATCAGAAGAAGGTGTTGATCCCGCTGCAACGGATCGCAGATATATTTTTTTAGGAACTATGCTTACAGTGCATTTAAAACATAAACTAAGAATTCAAATTAAGGAATAGAAACAAACATGTCTCACTGTGCTGCAGAAAACGTAAGTAGGTCATTCATATTTACAAAAACAAAAAACAGCATCAGAACTAATTAGGATGACTGATAATAAAAAAAACAGTCATACTGAATATGATGTGTAGCTGAATAGTTTAATATTGTGAATAAAATATACAAGCGGCATTAAATTTGCTTCTACCGAGAGTACGAGACAGCGAGTTCAGGAGTTCCGCATTCTCCGTTTCTCTTCTTCGGCCTGCAGGTGAGAGACATCGGCTCTGAACCACAGTCAGCTCCGAGTCCTCCTTGATAATCCTCTCACAGCGAGCAGCTCCATCCAGCTCAAACTGAATCTTCTCTTCAGCTAACAAGCTCAGAAATGCTGATACTCCGTTTGGATCACAGCACTGGTTTTTAACGTTGTCATTGTTCTTCAGCAAACATCCACTCGCGAGGTTTCAGAATGGCGGTTGGTTTGTTTTTAAAAGACGCTGTCAAGTTACTGTCCAGTGACTACCCCCCAGCCAATCAGTGAACGACAGCCGCCTGACATCGCTTTTCAATACCAGTTCAGCACGGATGGACCATAGCTGAGGTGGTACTAAAAATAGTATCGACTTTGCGCAGCTTGGCGCGGCTTGGAGCGGCTCAGCCAAACTTCTGCCAGTGGAGAGTAAAAGGTACTGAGGTTGGAGCTGAAGCCTGTGATGTAGCGAAGACCGTCAGAGCTGAACCTTGTGATGAAGGCGGCAGAGCTGAACCTTGGATCAGCTGGTGAAGTCGGCTAGAGTGAATCTGACGGGGAAGTCAGCTGGAGTGAAGCTGGAGCTTGGCCAAAAGGAGTTTAGGCTTGTGCTAGAACGAACGCCGGCAGGCCTTAAACTTGAGCCTTGGAGAGAGGGATGAGAGTGACCCACAATGCAGCGCATAAGACCCCAAAGAAGGCGCTAAAGTCCCACGACATGATGACACAGGAGACCCACAATGTGACGAAGCAGAAGACCCACGATGTGGCGACGCGGGAAACCCACTACATGGCGATGGAGGAGATCCACGGCGTGGTGACATACCGGAGAGGCAGCGCAGAGGACCCTTGGAGCACGGACACAGGAGGACAATGACGTAGTGGAACAGAGGACCCTCTGGAGGGAGGCGTGTCTTCATTGACAATTTTTCCAATATATATCCAGGCGTCACATTGTGTCATATCGCTCAAACGGACAAAAGTTGATGCTTTAATATTAAAACCCAGCTGCTTGCACACTTTGTAGTCCATGGCTTTCTTATTTAAGTAGTAAATCCAGACATGTTTTTGTCGAGTGCATCTGTGATGTGTGTGGATACACCCCAGAGGCGTTCTGAGTTTGGAGAGTTTCACCATTTGCTCCATGAGCTGTGAATGGATGAGGTTTGGTTTCAGCGCTTTTTTCATCTGTCCCACGCCCATTGTGATGACCTCCTCACTTTAGTACAAAGAGTCACTAATTGGTTGACGCTCCGCATTTGCTGCCCCAAAGTTCAGCCAGCAGCAGTTTGGACAGTCCATCAACTCGTCCGAGTACGTCACGACCTTGTCGGCGACATGTTGGACCGCAGCAGGTATGGAAAGACAGGTGCCACGATTAAAAAAATAAAAATACATATGAATTTATTTTTTACTAAACTTTGAATGGATTTATCAGATAAATTAAACCATTTTTATCTATTTTTTTATATGTAAATTATTTTAAATGTTAGTAATATGTACTCTCATGGCTGTGTGCTGAAGATTATACTTTTAATTTATTTGATCTCTAGTTCAAAAGTCTAAATCCTTTGAAGGTGCTAACGCTACTAAAAAATAGTTAGCCTCTCTGAGCTATTTTGCATTCTGCAGCTGAGCTGCTGCAAAGGTTAACAAGTCAGATATTATGGTTTATTTTGTGAGACACAGTTTTAAGTTAAATTATTCCATAATTTACTTCATAACACTTGTTTATTCAGCGACCAGCTCTCCTATGGTCCTTTCAATGTCTGCAGTCTCAGATCAACACAGTCCAGAAGCAGCGTCTCCTGAACAACACTGGTCCCTATCAGATAGGAAATAGGCTACTCTTGCTTTTCATGGTTCCCATCTGATTACAATGATATGATTTTGATTTCTCTGTTATATTTGTGATGAATACCAGTTGTTGATATTCAGGAGGATACACTATACATTATGTTGTTGTAGGCCATTTTATAGTCTTTCTCTGTTGGCCCCTTTTCACCTTTGAGCACCAGCTTCTCTAAAGGTCTCTGCAGGGCCCTAAAAAGCAATCAGTGTCCAGCCTATGTAACAGCGTAAATTAGCTGTTCGCCCACAAAATAAGTCAACACCCAACCTTATTTCTAAACCACCTGCAGTAAAAGTGAATAGAGTGGGAGGTTATTCGTTGATTGTTCTGTGGAACGTGACTCAAAGATTAGTCACAGAAACTGTGCCTATTTAGGGATCTATTCACCACATATGTAATACATTGAAAAGAAATGCAGCTCAAGAAGCTCGAATACCAAGGGTCAGTGTTCCTTGGTGCTGATTTGGTGTACGCCCAGGAGCGGAGATAGGGAAGACTGTAGATGTTAGGTTTTGGATAGAGCTAAGATGGTGTTCACTGAAAATTTGAATGGATACTAAATTGTACATGGCTTATGAACTAGTAAATATGGCTGTTATATGTATCTTTTTTCAGGGGATCTCACGTATTCATGAATATTAACTAATAATGGGGGTCTCTGATCTCTAATCCCTGTGATTACTGGGGCTTTACTGTACTCCTCTAAAATTGTCCAAATTGTGCCTATTTTCCCTCCCAGTTGACTTAAGGTGTTTTTTCCCCACTGGTACGATAGCTCGGCTCGGTATGACTCAGCCTTGGTAAACCTAGCTTCAGCGAGGTTTAAAAATGGATGCTTTTAGTGTTTGCTGAAGAACAATACTAACTTTAAAAACCAGTGCCACGATCAAGGGTTATAATAGTTTTAAACATTTCTTTTGTTTTAGTTTTTATTTAGTTTTGACTTAAGATTTCCATTTCTATTTTAGTTTTAGTTAGTTTTCACCATTTAACCGGTAGCTTTGTGTAGTTCTTGTTTTTTGAGAATGCTTGGTTTCAGTTTTACTAGTTTTTATTAGTGTCAGTTTTTGTTGTAGTTTTGTTGTTAAACAAGTTGTGTCCTGGGGCAAGACAAAAAAAAAAGAAAATATATATAACAAAACCTCAGAAAATGATTATCCTTTTTTAAAAATTTATTTACATGGGCTAGATTAACAACCATAAAAATTGAGCAAGTATAAAAAAAATGGCAGAGTAACATTCAAAGTTCTGTAAACACAATAACAGCACCTGTGCATTAAAAAGCCAAACAATTAATGCACATGCTATAGTTCTATAAAAACACTGACACTGAGTGGTGACGCAACAAAAGCCAAGCCATTTTAAAGAGTAACTAAACCCCAAAACAAAGTTTTTTTGCTTATAAACTGCATACATGGCTATTTACCAATGCAATCTTTTGGTTTCAGGGCATTTTTTGACATTTTCGTGTAAACTTGTTAAAGTGTTACTTAACCCCAAGAAAAAAAAAAAAATCATCATCCCGCCCCCAGGCAACATTTGAAAAACTCCATGAAAGTGGGAAGGGCCAGGAGGCACAGAGGGGCATGGCCAAGTGTGGAGCATGAGCTCGAGGGGGGATGCGGCGGTGTGGTCTGGAAGACAGTCACGGCTTAATTGATATGGCATGGGGCAACTGAGCTTCTCCAGTAAAGGGAGAAATCATGATGTCTCTTCTCCGCCATCCACCAGAGGTAAAGGGAGGCTTTACAGAGCTCAGCGGCCAAATGCTGTCTCAGTTCGAGCCATTGGCTCACGCTGCCTGATGCCAGTGCTGCTGCAGAAGGAGACAGGATCGGTCCAACCTCTGAGTGGTAACATTCAAAACACCCTCCATAGCTCTCCGACCGTAGGCTGCTGTAAATCCAGTCTGTTTGCTCTAACTACTTCCGTCTTTTTCGGTCATGCATAGTACGGTAGAGTACGGCACGGCAAAAAGGTACTAGTGGACAAACACCAATATAGCTTGCACCAGAGAGAAAATGTAAATTGTTGTAGTTTCACACACCAAAGAAGAAAAATTTTCAGTGAAAATGAATACACACTATTTTTTTAAATGTTGAAAAGTGGAAATGTGTGTTCACAATTATTGTTTATTCTGATGTATAGTTTTATAAAATGATACTTTCTCACTGTGAAAAATGGTTAACTACTACTCACATCCAACCCACACAATGATAAAAATATACATACCACGGCAACTTTACATGGAAAACATGTCGTAACACTGCACATGGGAAGTTTATTAAACTATTGGAAAGCACATGCATGCCATAATTAAAGCCAAATGCAGTTTGGAAAAAATATTTTGAGTGTTTGACTTTTTCGTTGAATTTCTTATCGTTTTGGCAGCAGAGGCAGATTTAGTCATATTGAAGCCTGAGGCAAAACAAGGCAATGCAGGCCTGACTCTCCCTTCTTTGTTTTAGTTTATTTTATATATATATATTTATTTAATATATCTATTTTTGTCTACATTCGAAAAACATCCATCTTTGTTAATAAACCTTTTTTTTTCTCTAAATGCACAGTTTGCAGCTGGACTCCAGGAAGACCCATGCTAGCTGTCATCAGTTAACAGTCATTCCCCGGCTCTGAACGGCATAGGTTACGTCAGTGGAAACGCTGAGAAGGAAGTGGCAGTGAACTTGTTCGGCTCTCTCTCAGCTGGGGGTCGATTCCCTGTGGACTGAGGCCCAGAATCCACAGTTTCCAGGAAGCTGTCTGAAATATAGGAAGCAGGAAACCTGTTAGTCACATTAGCTGTTGGCCTTCATAGGGACATGCTTGGGAAGATAAAGTCTCCATCGAAAGTATTATTTTAAAATCTGCTGTAACAACTTCATTGTGATGGAAGAGCTACAGGATCTTTCCTAAAATACCCAGAACCTGGTAAGTCCTGCAGCAGGGCCAGGGTATCTGAGGGGGGAAACAACTATTCTTATTCTCCCTGCATTTTAGGTTTCTTTTACAATATGAACCACAATTTATCTCTGTTTAATGAAGTTCTTGCATTAAACCCTATGGAGATAGTGGAGAGTTTTGAAAAAGTACCAAGTGATTTTTGGCCTGAAGGGTGTTTCATACGTGACAGTCACTCTCATATATTATAAATATAACGCTAGCTGTGAATTTATTTTGAACACATACAGTGTGTGTATTTAGGTTTATTTCTGTAGATTTTATATGTATATTGGCCAGATTTTGTTTACACAGTATGGTGGACTTACCACATGGTGCCTGAAGACCTGTGTGCAGCAGAACCTGAGCTCAAAAAGTAAAAGCAAACATTTCAAACTGCTGCTTGGGAAGAGTGAAAGTATTTCCTGTAGATAAAAGTGTCTGGCTGCTCTGAGCTAAATGCTGCAATATGCTTCATAGCAGCAAGAATGCAAATAGAGATGAATCACTAGTCAGTCAGTCTGATTGACAACAGCTGTGATGAAATGGGTCAATTCAGATTTGTGAATCTTATTTTAAAAGTGCTTGTTTGCTAAGTGTTAATTTACTATCTGTAAAGTTTTAGCACAAAGAAAATGAATGGTAACAAGATAATGTGACCTTTGCGGTGACACAGGAATAATCCAAACATTATTGGATAATAATCATAAAAATAAAGTAAATAACCTATATTAAAAAATTCCCTTCTCGCCCACCGTGGGCTATTTACCCATTTCAAGCTCGGGTCCTCTACCAGAGGCCTGAGAGCTATGTATATATATATATATATATATATATATATATATATATATATATATATATATATATATATATATAAAATAAATAAAAGTCAAATAAAATAAATAGTAAAATAAACTAAACAATAATAATAAACTACAAATATTTTCACTACATTCATTAAGTAATACAGTAAAGTGTCAAACCTATAAAACAGTTCAACGCTATATATCAAAAAAATCACATAGTGTCTTTGTTTTTGAGTGAGAGATGAAAGAGAGAGAGCTTGTGTGTGTATGTGTGTGTGTGAGAGAGAGTCACTAGGATGGACATATTTGCATTACAAGTTAACTACTTAGCTCCAAAAACAGCCAGTAGTGTGTGTCTTGTGCGCACTAGTTAACTAGTGAGCTGCTTCACTGCCACACACCCAAACTAGTGAAACTTCAATTGTTCCACTAGTTAACTAGTGGACAAAAATGGTTAGCTTGTCTGTGTTTTTAGGTGTAACTAGTTTACTAGTGAACAAAATATGCATGACACTAGTTAACTTCAAATGGCTTACTGGTGTGTATTTTGGCCTTTACTAGTTAACTAGTGGACATTTCCAGCTGTCACTAGTTAACTAGTGAAGCCAAAATGTGTTCACTAGTTAACTAGTGGACAAGTTTTCTGTCACTAGTTAACTAGTGTGCATATTTTTACCCTCACTAGTTAACTAGTTCACAAAAAATATGGCTCACTAGTTAACTAGTGGACAGTAATGGCTTGCATATTCATGACAATAATGCTTGATATCAAGATATCAGAATAAATGCTCATTTGGCTTTCCATTCTATGGGGAGATACTTGCGGCCTGGTGGTCCTCTTCGGCCAAAATGGCTGGCCCTGCAGGTGAAAGACTGTATGTGCTCATCAATGAGTTTCCTTCTCCTTGCAAACTATGTCTTGCACCTCCTTTTCTCTCTGGGCGATCCTCAGCGGTCTCAGCATAATTTTGAGCCACCCGGGACACATAGCCTTTGCTGATGCCTATGAAAGTAAATGATTTAGATTGTCACATACATTGGAGCCACTATGAAATAAACAGAATTACACACAACTAATGTGTTATAACTTGCTCCTCCATTTCAGCTTTCCCCATAGCATGGCGTTAGGAACTTCTTTTGCTTATCATGTTTCACATACATCTCTCTCTTTCTCTAAAAAGGAATACCTACCTCTTTCATGTTTCACTCTCTCCTCTCTCCCTTTCTTCTCTTTACCAATAGCCTATAGCCTCTCTCTCTCTTTTTCTCTCCCTCTCTTTCTCATCTATCACACCCCACAGTTTTTATTAACCTCAAAAAGTACAAATGTACACAGGTTTTTTTTATGAATATTTTCCTCCGCTCCTTTAGAAAAAAATTCTCCATCCACACATAACTAGATAAGTGCGTTTTTTTAGCACATTCATAGACCTGGTAAAACCTGTAGGGGGATGTAGTTCTCCAAAATCCACTCAGAATTATTTACTATCCTCTATCTTTAGCACGCATCAGTAACAGAGGTCTAAAAGCAAACAAACAAAACGCACTTTGACAATTGATGATACTAACACAGCTATGAGGACATAAATGCGGTTTTTGAGTGTAACATAGGTCGCAGAAGTGATGTTGGAGTATTTTTTGTCGCAGATAGTGATGTTACAGCACTTAAAACTGTTTTCATCCATTCACACGCAGATACGGAAAACAGAGAAAACGCAAATCTCCACTTTGGTCAGAGTTTTTAAAAATATTGGTTTTGGGTGCCTAGAATCTGCGTTTACCTGTGGATGACAGGCCAAACCATAGAAAAATAACTCAGTTTTGTGAGATACCCGGCTACGTGTGGACAAGGCAAAAATTTGTATTCACACAACAAACGCTATTGAGAGTAACCAGTAGGGGGAAGTGTTGAGTGCTATTTGACTGTCTGTAGGTAAATGCGGATAACTGCGGCAAAACCAGTATGAAAAAAATCAAAAATAGCGGTAAATATGTTTTACATACCATCTACGATACTTCTGCCGTATTGTTTCTCTTGTTATCTGAATATTAACCAGCTAATAATCACCTACGGTCTGTTTATTTTACTTCTTCTTTGGCAAACACCGGTCTGAGCCCATACTCTGCCCCCTAGCGGGATTCTTCAGTATTACATACAAAGCAATTAGAGGATGCAATTTGTTGCTTGCGTCAACATGAGGTTTTTAAAAAATTATACATTCAGCCGTAGAACATCAAGAATGTCTACTAGAATCATAATCATTTTAATTATTTTCATATCATTCACCTGTTTCTGGAAAAAAGCAATATGATGCTGTCCATATGGCACTAAAATGGGCTATTTAAAGCACATTTTTATATTCTTCATACTTATAAGATAATGTGGATATGAACCGTCTTGTGTGGCAAATAAATACCATTAAATATCGTAAAACCGTTATGGTTTTTTTAATTACCGTGATATGAAAATTTTTTGCCACATCGCCCAGCCCTAGCCTAACCCTAACCTTAACTAAAACATCACTCAACACCATACACTAAACCTAAGTAGCAGAGCACAGCAGCTTGTTAAACATTGTGAGGACCAACAAAATGTTGTCACAACTTCTCAATGTCCACACAAGTTGGTGGCTTTTCAAAAGTTTTGTCTTCACAATGATATATACTGTATATATGACAAAACACACACAGTCAGCTATTTTTTCCTTTTTTTTTCCCCCCAAGTCAGATGTCTCTACTTAAAGGTGTGTATTTTCGGCCAGTAGGGGGCAGTGCATACCTAAATTATCACAAGCATGCGGTATCTGTGTCTTCGAGTAAGTAACTCAACAACGGAGGTCCAACTAGTGCTGTTTTCAAACGCTCAATTCCCTGAGAATTATCTATTTGCAGCAACATGACGAGCACATCAATCTTTCTTTCATCGACTTCAACTAGTGAAGAGCTAAAAATTTATTTATGGCGAAACGTTTTTGCATTTTAGGGGGAAATCAATGTTTTAATAGTGGGCGTGTTCCGTGCACTTTGTCTGTCCGGGCTCTTGTAGAAGTAAAGACGTCATCTAATATGGCTTTCCCCTGAAAAGAGGACCCACGCCTATGTATTTTAAAACTGATTTTTAAAGTCATATTTTACAATATTGCCAATATTTGGCAATTATTTGTCATTTACGTAATTATTATTACATAATATTTTAATGGCTTTTTTCAAAGATCTACTACAAAAACTACACACGGTCACTTTAAAGTTGGGCAGAAGATGCTCTGCCCAACACAAAGTTTTATTTCACCTCTATAATAAACTGTTCCAACCAGTCTCATTTCATTCCAAGTTAACACATCTCGGAGACATTAACATCTTACTGAAACCAAGACTGGAAGTTGGAAACTAGTTAACACAAAAACATCTTAATCAGCAACACCAGAAAATATCTTTAGGAAAAACCTACAGAACGTTATTTAACTAGTCAATTCTGAAATTACAGTTATAAGATACTTCCCAAAGACTTTGGTGAAGGTCGATTGCAAACAGGCACTTTCTGAGCATGACTGTTGCACAAAAGACTGTATTTTACAGATATGTTGTGGTCTTCTTGTTTGTTTATGTACTGGACTTTTGGGCGCTTCCTTGTCACTGGTGTGATGTCCAGGAGATGATATATGGCCTGGTCCTTGTCAACCTTGTTTGGTTTTTCAGAAAAGCATTACAAAATATTTCATCAGATCGTCCAGCGACAACCTGTCGGACCTGACAGAAACCTTTGAAAGGAGCTTTGTGCTGACATCCCACTCTTGGTATAAGTGCACCACCCGAGTGACAGACCTTCTTTTTTTTTTTTGGGATTTTCTTTGTCCAGTCAGCCTTTCCTACCCCCTGCTGTAGGTCTCACTGGCTCATCAAGGCCATCAAAAGTTTTTCCATCTTTTAAAGCACTCATTTTGAGAAATGAAGGAACATAAACAAACCTATTTTCAGAGAGCCACCATGTTTGATTACGTAGAACGTTCACTGAATTCTGATTAGTTGAGAGGATATATATTGTTTAGACTAAAAATAGCTTCAGCGCTTATGGCGGTTTGGAAAAGAACGACATCTTGTACCTACATTTTAACAAGGAAATAAAGCAATTTAGCAAGAAATGTTGATGGAGAAGTAAATATGTTAAAAGCAGGGTATACGATTTCATTTTTAAACACTTTTTTTAAAACTTAAAAAAATGCTCTTCATATACCAGTGGCAACCTTTAAGTTAGGAGTTCTTATACTTGACCGAGTAATTTTGATTCTTTCTGCAGCGAGAAACCCTGGGAAAATCTCATCCAATCAACTTCCACGTTCCGTCCAGGATAAGAGGCTTGTAAGCAAAGCTTCTGTGTTCCAGCACCTCCCCTTCGTGTGCACGCAATGCTCGTTCTAGCATGTAAATAGGAAGTGAGCTTGCGCTGCCTTACCGACAGATAAATTGATTGTGCCAGCTGCAGTAGCCGACGTCTTTGTTTGGTGAAGCATTTAGTTCGAGGTTAGTGCAGATTAGCTTCCCAAAATGAATCTAAAACCCAAAGCTGATGTGGAAATAGCAACGAGAAAGCAGTAAGCCGACGAAGAGCGTGCTAAAAGCCGAATCAGCATTGGAGCTGCTGCATTTACAGCTAGCATTTACAAACTAAGGGCTTGCTAACCGATGCGCTGGTTGCTGATTTTATCCTGGACAGGTAAAATCAGTTATATTTTGTGACTTTGGTTGAAATGGCTTGTGTCCTGCGCGTTGTGTACTGTGGCGGAGACCCAACAAGACCATGCTTGCTGCGCATCCTTGTGTTATTGAGGCGTGGTTTAGGGAGAGAGCATGAAGCATGGGGTGGGACTTTTTATTTCGCAATAACGCCCTGTGGAGGAGCGCTCCCACAACCGTATGCCCTGCTTTTAAGTAAACAGCAAAATTACATGACAAACTCATTTTTATGGCATTTATTACATTTTGGAAAAGAGCTCTTCATATATATATATATATATTGGAACCGGTTCACCCTCAAGGTGTCACCATCTGCTCCAGGTAAACCCGTCCAGAAGCATCCCTACTGATGGCTTCAGCAGAAGTTGTCCCAGGAGTGGAGATTCAGGCTCTCACACTGCCTCCTGAAGCTCAGCCAGTTGGGGCGAGATGGTGGACACTGTTTACCCACTGGATATGATCAGGCATGGCCTCATGGCCACCCTGCCTGAATATTTCCTAGCCAGCGAAGATGAGGGCTCGGAAGCAGGCTCCAAGCTCCTCCTCACAGATGAAGTTTAGGATGAATATCCCCCTCTGATACTGTCTGGTAGGACTCCACAGCCTACATCCTCTGGTGCTGGTCAGGCGGGTGATGGTGACTCATCTTTGGCCACCATGGATTTGGACTGCAGGATGTGTGTAAACGCACTGCGTCCAAACCCAACTTCCAGTGGCCTGAAGTTCAGGCTGAGGTAGTGCATCTACGTTATGACGGGAAGAAGCTACTGAAGGCCAAAAGAATGGGAAAACAGCTCATGCCTTTTTTCCAGAACTTCTCAAAGAGCTTTGCATCTCCTGGCTCTCCAAACCAGACCAAGACAAACATCTAGTGGCAGGCAGCTCAGGGTTGGACTGCGACGGGGTGCATACCCATGGTCTCAGGCAGGCACCTCCAGTAGAGTCAGCCGTGCTGACGCACCTGCATTCGAAGGCCCCCATGTCCTCGAGCAGGCCGCCGCCCCATCCCGAGCAGATCGGATTCACTCAAGCCTTATGGAGAAGTCATACAAAGCGGCTTCTCTGTCTGTGCAGGCCATGAACCCCACATTGCTGCTGATGACTTATCAGGCCGGGCCGAAGAGGAGATCCTGATGCTGCACTGTGGGAAGAGGTGTGCATCACACTGATTACTGTCTTTATCTCCAAAATGTGGCAGTTCAAGCTCTGGGCAGATCCAATGGGTTGATGATCCTAAAGGAAAGAGCCAGATGGCTAAACTGAACACGTTGACCACTAAGGAGAAGGAAGATCTCAATCTCCTAGATTCCACCATTAGTCCTCAGGGGCTTTTTGGTGCGGCCTTCACCTTGAATCAGAAGTGCTGTGAGGAATAGACACAAGAGTTTGAAGCTCTCAAGCTCTGTCTGTCAAGGCCCCATCTGCTGCTGCAACCTCTCAACAGCAGACATTCGCCCAGGCTTCAGCCCGCCTCCATCCAGCCTTCAGGAACCCACAGCTGCCTAAATCGCAGACCGATCCCAAGAGCCCATGGCAAAAGAGACCTGAGGCTGCACGATTGGAACCGCCACCACCCAGGCCTGTCAGGCCTGACAGCTTCTCATGAGACACATGAGATACCTTTTCAGTGTCTTGTGGGTACAGTTTTGTCCTTTCTACATGACATGGTGGAATAAAGGAAAAACATTTTTTCAGTTAAAAATTATTTGGCTGCTATCTCAGCCTGTACCGTTGGTTTTTAGGGGAAAACTGTGTGACAACATCCCTCAGTGGGCAGGTTTATGAGATGAGCCCGTTGTTTGCTCCCTATTCCTCTGGCTCCATCATTGGACATTCCTCTAGTGTTAGAGGCTCTGATTGATCCATCTATTGAGCAGTTTGAAGATTACAAATTTTTACTCTGAAGACTGTTCTCCTTCTAGCAAAAGACTCAGTCAAGGGTGTGGGTGAGCTACAAGCCCTCTCTGTTCATCCTTCATGAGTTCAGTTCTCTGCAAGTAGAGATAGAGTGACTCTGCATCACAATCCCGCTTTTGCATCTCCCCACACATTTGCTAGGTTCTACAACCTTTATGTTACAGCTGCACCTCTCGCTCATTCAGTGCGCAATGTGGTGGCTGTCACATCAATCAGTCAGGAGTAACAGGCTCTATGATGGCTGGACATTGGGTTGCACTGCAATCCGGGATTTGGGATTTTCCCATAGTGAGACACATAACAAATGATATGAAAGAGAACTTTAAGTTACCTGCCCCGGTTATCTGAGTGGCATGAGCTAGTGTCTCACTTAGTCAAGGTCCTTGCTTGTTCATAGTGAGGCAGAGGTGGCTGTTTTTGAATAACCTTTCAGTGCAGGACCAGCCCTATATATGCTGCTAGGGGGAGGAGCCTGGCCCTTTCTGCACTGACAGACTCGTCTTCAGTCAATCATGGCTGGCACAGTTTAATAGGGGCTTCTGATGAGGTCACACTGTCGGAGTTACTATAGTGAGACACTCACTCATGCTTGTCAGACAACAGGGTTTACACAAAAGCATAACGACGTACATTGCACGTTAGCCAGCAACAGATGCGCCTCTGTGACCAAACAACGCAGCCTAGGCTTTCAGACCAGCGACTCTTTAAATTGAGAGCAGGAGCTGGTATGCCTTTTCTCATTGTGAAAGCTCCCCATTTGGGAACACCTCATCCTACGGGTGTTACAGAACAACACATTGTCAAGGTAACTGGTTATCATCTTCTGAATGGTGTTGGGTCACACACAGCCATTAGGTTGTGGTAATCTCCATTTTAGCTCCACAGGAGAAGAACAAAACCCCACTCCCACAGAAAGTGGGGGGACCAGAGTCTATATAATCACAACATTCTCTTAGAAAGGCTTGAACATGTTATAGGGATCAAGGGAACAGTACTAGGCTGGTTTAAATCATATCTGTCCGACAGATACCAGTTTGTCCATGTTAATGATCAATCTTCTTCACACCCAAGGGTTACTGGTGGAGTATCACAGGATTCTGTCCTTGGACCGATTCTCTTTACTATATATATGCTTCCAATTGGTAAAATAATTAGACAACATGGAATTAATTTCCACAGTAATGCTGATGATACACAATTATATTTATCCCTAAAACCTGATGAAACCAATCGGTTAGGTAGATTACAAGCATGTCTCGAAGACATAAAAACCTGGATGACTCTGAATTTTTTACCTTTAAATTCAGACAAGACAGAAGTTGTTATCTTTGGACCAGAACCTTGAAAAAGGAAACTGCTAAATCAATCACTTCATCTGGATGGCATTGATTTGGCCTCTGGTAATAATGTAAAGAACAGAACTCACGCAGCTGGGATCTCAGGCCGACTGGGTGACGGCACGTAGAAACATAGTTCCCAGCCAAAAGGGAACCACTAACCTGTCCGCGTTTCTAACAGATTTTCCCCACTCAGTGACGCACCCACTGAGAAAGAGACTCTGGTAATTGGCAGTTCAATGGTCCGAAACGTGGCTTTAGAGACACCATCAACCATAGTCAAATGTTTTCCAGGGGCCAGAACAGGCGACATAATATCCCACCTGAAACTGCTGGCTAGGGATAAGCATAAATACAGTAAGATCGTTATTCACGCTGGCAGAAATGACACCCGGTTACGCCAATCGGAGGTCACTAAAATTAGTGTTGCTTCGGTGTGTAAGTTTGTGTGTAAATCTTTTCTGGACCCCTGCCCGATCGGACCTGTGACGAAATGTTTTGCCGGATGTTGTCAATTCATCGATGGTTGTCTGAGTGGTGTCCAGCAAACAACGTGGGCTACATTGATAATTGGAAAACTTTTTGGGGAAAACCTGGTTTGATCCGGCATCCATCGCACTTGGGCTGGAGCAGCTCTTCTTTCTAGGAATCTGGATAAATTTATTGGTCCTTCCAAAAACTGACAAACCAGGTTCCAGACCAGGAAGCAGAGTCGTAGTTTAACCTACGTCTCTGCAGCTTCTGTACTGTTAACCACTCAATACCCCACTGAGACAGTGTCTTGCCCATAGCCAAAATCAAATGGACTAAAAGTTAACCTGACAAAAGCAAACTCTGAAAATCTCATTAAAATAAATACGACTCAGATCAAAAAAGGAAATAGGGCAATTGGACGTGGTTTCGTAAACATAAGATCCCTCTCCTCAAAGACTTTATTCGTAAATGACTTGATATGTGATAATAAAATGTATCTATTTTGCCTATCAGAAACCTGATTACAGCAGGAGGATTTTGTAATTATAAATGAGTAAACTCCTACCAATTATCAACATTTTCACATTCCTAGAAGTACTGAACGAGGAGGAGGAGTTGCAACCATCTTTCCTTCAGATTTGCAAATTTGCCCTAGACCAAATATTAACTACAGCTCTTTTGAACATCTGATCCTTAGTTTTCCTCATCCAAACTGCAAAAGATTAAAACCACTTTTGTTTATGGTTTTGTATCGTCCACCAGGCCCTTACTCTCAATTCTTGGACCAGATCTCAGATTTTTTATCTGATTTAGTTTTAAACACTGATCAGGTAATTATAATAGGGGATTTTAATATTCACGAGGACACTGAAAGTGATAGCTTAACTGCAGCCTTTCAATATTATCTTAGACTCAATTGGCTTTACTCAGAAAGTGAAGGGACCCACACACTCTGGTCAACTCACTTTAGACATTGTACTGACATATGGCACTGAGTGTGATGAACTAATAGTCCTCCCACATAACCCGGTCCTATCTGACCATTTTTGATAACCTTTGAATTTACTTTACTCAACGTTCCCAAATCTGAAAGAAAATGTCATTACAGTAGAACTTTATCAGACAATCCTGTAACAAGTTTTAAAGAATCTGTTCCATTCTATTTCAGTATGTGTCTCAGAATACCACAGTGGATGGCAGTAATTCCAACACTAACCCTTCAGAAATTGATGGTCTAGTTCAAAGTATTACTTCCTCACTGCGTTTGGCGCTTACACTGTAACCCCCTTAAAAAAGAAGGTAATCAGCCATAGGAGATTGGCTCCCTGGTGTAGTGCAGAGATGCGTACTTTAAAGCAGAATACTAGGAAACTGGAGAGAAAATGGCGCTCTACACACTTAAATGATTCCTTTCTAACTTGGAAAAATAGTCTACTACTTTATAAAGACACCCTTCGAAAAGCTAGAACAGCATATTTCTCATCATTAATAGAGGTAAATAAAAACAATCCTAGGTTTCTTTTTAGTACAGTTGCCAAACTTACACAGAGTCATAGCTCTGTTGAGCCAACTTTTCCCCTCTTCTCTCTGTAGTGATAACTTTATGGGCTTCTTCATAAGTAAAATAAATTCTATAAAGAATAAAATCATTAACATTCTCCCAAACATGACTAACTCTCTCTCAGTAAATGAGGCAGCATCAGAGAGAACTGTAGAAACCATGTTTATGTCTGTACCATTTTGATTCTGTTGAACTTTCTGGAATATCACAAATATTAGCTTCATCTAAACCCTCAACTTGTATGTTAGACCCAATACCAACCAAATTATTTAAGGAAGTGTTCCTCTGGTTACTGGCCCTATTCTAGACATGATGAATCTATCTTTAATAAATGGATATGTGCCACAGGAATTTAAGGTTGCTGTAAATAAACCTTTACTTAAGAAACCCTCCCTGGATCAAGATGATTAGCTAACTACAGACCTATATCTAACCTTCTTTCTTATAAAATTAGAAAATAGTTGCTAATCAAGTATGTGAGCATCTAAACAGCAACAACCTGTTTGAGGAATTTCAGTCAGGTTTTAGAGCTCATCATAGCACTGAAACAGCACTGGTAAAAGTTACTAATGATATTCTAATTGCCTCAGATAATGGATTTGTGACTGTTCTGGTCTTGTTAGATCTCAGTACCGCTTTTGACACAGTCGATCATAATATTCTATTAGAAAGACTTGAACACGTTGTAGGGATCAAGGGATCAGCACTAGGCTGGTTTAAATCATATCTGTCCAACAGATTCCAGTTTGTCCATGTCAATGATAAATCTTCTTCACACTCAAGGGTTACTTGTGGAGTACCACAGGGTTCTGTGCTTGGACCGATTCTCTTTACTAAATATATGCTTCCAATTGGTAAAATAATTAGACAACATGGTATGAATTTCCACAGTAATGCTGATGATACACAATTATATTTATCCATAAAACCTGATGAAACTAATCAATTAGGTAGATTACAAGCATATCTCGAAGACATAAAAATTTGGATGACTCTGAATTTTCTGCTCCTAAATTCAGACAAGATAGAGGTTGTTGTCTTTGGACCAGAACCTTTAAAAAGGACACTGCTAAATCAATCACTTCATCTGGATGGCATTAATTTGGCCTCTGGTAATAATGTAAAGAACCTCTGTGTAATTTTTGACCAAACCATGACATTTAAATCTCATATTAAACAGGTTTCTAGGATTTCTTTCTTTCACCTTCGGAATGTTGCTAAAATTAAAAACATCCTGTCCAGGAATGATGCAGAGAAACTATGCAGGTCTACTTGTAGTTCCTAGGATTTCTAAAAGTAGAATAGGAGGCAGATCTTTTAGTTATCAGGCTCCTCTCCTGTGGAACCAGCTCCCATTTTTAGTTCGTGAGGCAGATACTCTGTTTTTAAGACTAGGCTTAAAACCTTCCTTCTTGATAAAGCTTATAGTTACGTATATATACACTAGACCTTATAATCCCTTTTCGATTTCTAACAGTAATGAATTAATTTACCAGAATAAAACGATTAGAGAATTGAACAAAGGTTGAATCATGAATCAGGACAGAAACAGATTTACACCAGGTTTTAAGGATAGAAAGTGATGGACAAAGAGGCTACTGATAGCGTGCGTTGTTCAGTGCACTACCTTCGTCTCCCTATTCCAAACTGACCGGTCGATGGACCGGCCGGGAGGGTCGTTGAGGTAAATAATGCCAGAGTCTTCGGAAGAGCGGGCCTTTATCTACTCCAGTTATATCACTTACAAATAATATTATCTTTTTAATACATAGATTCTGGAGAGGGCGCAGTCCTATGAGTAAGGAGAGATGCATAAGCACTACAATACTTACCCACGTACCTCCTTTCCTCCTGGATTTCCAGGCAAGGAGTAGAGGGAGATGGAGTGTTCAGCCCGGTCCAGCAGCCCTCCTCAACTCCATCTCCCTCACTCCGTACATTCCTAATAGACTTAAGAATTAGGGAAAAAAATTATCCTTTTTCAGACTCAACTTACCCTAACACACCTTCTACTTTTCTTTTCTACTACTCTCCAGATACATTCTTTCTGATATTAATGCAATTCTTAACCCAGTATTCTCTCAGTATTTTTCTCCCCATAGAAGCTCTACATGGTCTGGTACCCTGCTCAGCTATAATGCCCCCTGCTGGATGGGGAGTGTTGGTCCAGATGATGCTCAAAGCCACCGAACATCCTCCATGCTGTCTCTTCTCTGTCTTCTCAGACCCCCAGACGGTCGTGGCAGATGACCGCTTGTACCGAGCCAGGTTCTGCCAGAGGTTTCTTCCTGTTAAAGGGGAGTTTTTCCTCTCCACTGTCGCTACATGCTTGCTCATAGAAAACTTAATTGATTGGAATGTTTGTATGATTGTATTGAGATGACTTTTGTTGTGAACTGGCGCTATATAAATCAAAGTGAAGTGAATTGAATTGAATTGAATTGAACCTCAGTGTAAATTTTGACCAAGACATGACATTTAAATCCTATATTAAACAGGTTTCTAAGATTTCCTTTTTTCACCTCCGGAATATTGCTAAAATTTAAAACATCCTGTCCAGGAGTGATGCAGAGAAACTAGTCCATGCATTTGTTACTTCAAGGCTGGACTACTGTAATTCCTTACTATCAGGAAGTCCACAAAATGCAATTAAAAGCCTTCAGTTGATCCAAAATGCTGCAGTAACTGTTCTGATGAATATTAAAAAGAGAGATCACATTTCTCCTGTTATGGGTTCTCTCCACTGGCCTCCTGTTAAATCCAGAATAGTTTAAGACCATCCTCCTTACTTATAAAGCCCTTAATAATCAGATCCATCATTCAGCAGAGATCTGATTGTTCCATATGTTCCTAACAGAGCACTTTGTTCTCAGAATGCAGGTCTACTGGTAGTTCCTAGGATTTCTAAAAGTAGAATCGGAGACAGATCTTTTAGTTACCAGTCTCCTCTCCTGTGGAATCAGCTCCTAGTTTTAGTCCTTGAGGCAGATACTCTTTCTGTTTTCAAGACTAGGCGTAAAACCTTCCTTTTTGATAAAGCTTATAGTTAGAGTGGCTTAGTTATCCTGAATTATCTCTTTAGTTATGCTGCTATAGGTTTAGACTGTTGGAGGACAGACTGACCACTTTTCTTCACTCCTCTACATTTCTCTTCTACTACTCTCCAGATATATTTTTTCTGCTGCTGTTGCGATTGTTAATCCATTTTTCTCTCAGTATTTTTCTCCCCATAGAGGCTCCACATGGTCTGGTGTTACCACTAGGAAGTGCTAGAGGTGGCTTCACCACCCCTGCAGAGAGAGCATCTTACCTCTGGTAGAGATGCAAACACACCCTTCCCCTTCTCAAAGCTCATAGCTCCTCCGGTTTTAGCAGTTGGAATTTTACTGTCTAAAATTTCTCTGTGAAAACACCTGTTTGGCTGCATGGATTACAGGACTTTATTTTACATTCCTAAACAACAGCAGATTGATCACTCCCAACAACAGAGATGCCTGATGGATTGAACAGAAAAGTAAGTAGCTACATGCTAATTTGTGTTAGCCATTTATCAAGCAGCTTATGAGAGGTTATAAAAGCATTATGTGGTTAATTAATTGATCCGTAGCATCTCAGAATGTTTAGTAAACAGGTGCAAACAACAACCACTGCATTTTAATATACAGGGCTGGAAAGATTGTTTTTGGACTCAGCTGCATTGGTTTGGGCTCCGTCCAAAGATTACATTGGCTCTGTCTAATCCTAGTAAATTTATCAGCCGAAATACGCTTTACTGACTTTGGTTTTTACACAAAAAACAATAAAGCAAGCATCTGAGCCCTTAATAAAACACAGTTTCATTGTGGTACTTGGTGCACTTCAAATTTACAGGATTACAGATAAACGAGGCATTTTACTTTGTGGTCAACAATAACTCCAGGATCCAGAAGTTAAACTTCAGGGCAAATTAATACTGGAAGCTGTAAAATAGCATGATCTAAGCCCTGTAAAGATGATAAATTATTGTGTTTGTGGAGGCTACAATCAGCAGCCTATCACGACATTGAGTCCACACCTTTTCAAAAAAAGGAAAGAAAAAAAAGAAAAACGAAAAGGTTTCTGGGTATCTTGCTGCTTTTGATGTTGATGTTTGGGGCGTAGTGAATGCACCATAAGTGCAGTGCTTGTAGAAACAGACCCTGGCTCCTCCCATTTGAAGCACTGCGGCTCAATGCGGCTGAAGTGGCTGCAGGTTTTCTTGAAGTTTTTAAAAAATTTCCTCCTATACCTTTACCTGCCCCCTGTGATTTTATCGTTAATGATTTAACAGTAGGCTTAAATCTGCTCTCAACCTGCTGGCTCCAATTAAAGTTGTAAACCCTCATTCAAAACGTACAGTACCGTGGAGAAATGCAGCTATTAGAAAATTAAAGAGGAGCTGCAGGGTGGCAGAAAGGAAATTGAGGAAAAATAAAATCACTATAAATCATCAGATACACATAGAACATCTCAGATTAAACAATAACGCTTTAAGAAATTCCAGAAATACATACTTTTCCAGAACCATCTCAGAACATAAAAATAATCCCAAAATTCTGTTTTCCACCATTGACAACATTCTACATCATAATTCTAATACTTTACAGAAAACCCCCTCAAACACTCCCTGTGAGGAGTTTGCAGACCACTTCAGAGGGAAGGTAGACACCATCAGATGTAATATTTTATCCTCTCAAACAAACATGGTTTTAGACAAATCAGAGTGTCTGCCTTCATCAGAGGAAACACTGGACAGTTTTGTCCTGGTAGAAGCTGGGACCCTTGATAAAGTTTTCTCCTCAGTGAGGCCCACCACAAGCGCTTTGGACCCGATTCCCATCAGGTTTTTTAAGCAATTTTATGGTTCTTTTAAAGATGAGATTTTAAACTTTATGAATTGCTCCCTTCAGATGGGGTTTTTTCCTGCTGCCTTCAAAGCGGCGGTAGTGAGGCTCCTGCTGAAGAAGAGCAATTTAGATTTTAATGATTTAAACAACTACCGACCAGTATCTAACTTACCATTTTTAAGCAAAGTTTTTGAAAAACTTGTTTTTATTCAACTTAATGATTTTATTAACGCTCATAATGTCCTAGAGAAATTTCAGTCTGGTTTTAGGATGAACCACAGCACAGAGACGGCGCTTTTAAAGATTTTAAATGATTTTAGATTAAACTATGATGCTAAAAAGGTGACAGTGTTGGTTCTTCTGGATCTAAGCACTGCCTTTGATACAGTAGACCACACTATTCTTTTAACTCGTTTAAAACAGATCGGCCTCTCTGGTGCTGTTCACAAATGGTTCACATCCTACCTCACAGACAGGACTTTTACGGTAAGTTTAGATACCTGTTCCTCTAAGGTCCATAAGATCACTTTTGGTGTTCCCCAGGGTTCAGTTTTAGGCCCAGTGCTTTTTAACCTGTATATGTCCCTCTTGGCAGTGTTATCAGGAGACATGGAGTTAACTTTCACAGTTATGCTGATGATACACAGTTGTACATCTCCATGTCTCCTGATGACACACGGCCAATGGATGCACTTTTAAACTTTCTCCAGCTCAACCAGGACAAAACTGAGGTTTTAGTTATCGGTCCTGAGGCTCAGAGAGAAAAACGTTTACCAAAACTACAATCATTGTCTTTTAATTCTTCTTTACAAGTGAAGAACCTGGGTGTGATTTTTGACTCTGAGCTGACTTTTATCCCTCAAATTAAAAACATCACCAAAATAGGTTTTTATCACCTAAAGAACATCGCCAGAGTCCGCCCCATTCTCTCTCGGGCCAATACGGAGACGCTAATGCATGCTTTTATCACCAGTAGAATTGATTATTGTAATGCCCTGCTTTCTGGTCTTCCCAAAAAGACTACCTCATGTTTACAGCTTCTACAGAATTCAGCAGCTCATGTCCTGATGAAGACTAGGAGGCGGGAGCACATTACACCGGTCTTAGAATCACTGCATTGGCTCCCCGTATGTTTTAGGATCGATTTTAAGGTTCTTTTAATGGTCTTTAAGTGTCTTAATGGTCTTGGGCCTTCGTATCTGTCAGAAATGCTTTTACCGTATGAACCCTCGCGGTCTCTGCGCTCCTCTGGCAGCCGTCTCCTTGTCATCCCCAAAGTCAGGACACAGACTCATGGTGAGGCGTCTTTCCAATATTATGGCCCTCACCTCTGGAACAGGCTGCCAGAGGATCTCAGGGCCGCAGAGAACGTTAATGTTTTTAAGAGCAGGCTCAAGACTCACCTTTTTAGCTTAGCCTTTAACTAATTCTTATTTATTAATATATTTTAATCGCTCAGCATGTTTAACCTGATTTAATTTTTAGTTTAGCTTTTAACTGTTTATTTATTAATCTGCTTTGCATTTTTATTATTTGTTTTACACTTATTGTTTTATACTTTATATACTTTATATTTTATTAACTTTATATTTTAATGTATTTTAATCTTTCTTGCCAGTTTTTCCTCTCTGGGGGGGCCCCCTGAATCGGGGGCGGTGGTCGGCTGTGGCTGCCTGGGTGCCCCCCAGGTAGCGCTTGGGTGGAGGTGGGGGTACCAGCCCTCAATCCTCTGGGCGCCCTGGGTCGGAACCTTGGCTGCTGCTGATGATCTGCTGCTGCTGATGCAGATGGCTCCCATGATGGCATTTCCTGGCTCATCTGTACTCAGCCTGCTTTTTGTAGCTTCTAAGTGTGTGTGTGAGTGAGTATGGCTGATGGGTTGGGTTGGGAGGGGGTTGTACTTGCATTCATGATTTTATTTTTGAAGGGGGGGGGGTTGTGGGGTTATTTAAAATCTGTAAAGCACTTTGAGTAACTTTCTTTGTTTGAAAAGCGCTTTATAAATAAAGTTTGATTTGATTTGATTTGAATGTCTGCCATTTCTACTGTCATGATTGAAGACCGTGTTCCATCCAGAAGAAGATTCTCCAATCCTGGAAACTTGCTTAAATGCGAAGAAAATTTAAATAATGCTTGACATTAGCTATCTCAAGGTGCTAGAAAGCATTTAATAAAAAAAAAGCATCTATATAAAATTCTGATTCAGGTAATTTAATTTCTGAATTAAATTCTCAAAAGATGACATTAATAATTTGGCTGTGTCTTTCAACTCACTGGTAAACCATTTTTAGCTGACACTAACATTAGCTAATTGACATTAGACTTCCTTTAAAAATTAGGAAGAGAAAAAGTTAAATGTCCTATGAACTCAACTCTTAAATTTACTCCTACCACATGCTGGCAGGAGTACACATCAGCAGAACCAGTATCCAGAAATGGAGCAGCAACCAGTGGTGGTACCCCAGGTGGCAATGCAGGCCTGGGATATCTGCTGGCCATGGTCCTTCTATGGAAGAGCAGCCCCTAAACAAAAGCCAGAGGCTATCTTTAACTTAACGAATATTGAGGCCGGCTCGAACTCCTCTCCAACAGCAATTAATACTATATATCCATCTGTAGACAGTCAATGATGAGTTTTTATCTGTCAAAATGCAAAAGTTTTGGCGTTTCTCTTCACAATCCACCACAGCCACACAGAACAGACTTCTCCAGAGCACATTGAGAACACGGTCCCTAGCAACACCTGTTAGGTGTTCAGGGCTCCTTTGAAAATAAAATGATAACTTTAAGTTTTGATTTACCCAAGAGCTGTTTAGGGGGGGCTCAGAATATAAAAGACAAAAATAACTTGGGTTACACCTGCATGAACTGCACTATCATGCCTCGGGAAGCAACTGGCTGCAGCTCAGAATGCCTGATTTAAACGTCGGGCTGCTGAGACCCCAGGCCCCAACCCTGGGAAGAAGGCTTGGGGTTCCGGGCTTGCCTGGCCTTCCAATCGGTGATGGAACCAGTTCAGCCAGATGCTCTTGCTCCTCCAGCAGCCACCTTGTGGTGTGTATATATATATATATATATATATATATATTATCCAACGTCCAACAAAACCGGGATGCAGGATGCATCGCTACCAGGGTTTGGCCAGGACCGCATGCCAGCAGTGGAGCAGACTAAAGTTTCTATAATTGTCTCTTGATGAGGCTCTGAGACCCAATGCTAGGTGTCCTCGTCCCCAGTGGTGTGGTTACAGATTACCTTCTTTCCTATAACTATGATGCAGCGGCCCACATGGGACGCATGGGTAATTCCATGTACCACCAGATGCTTGCTCTGTCAGCATCCCTGCAGAAGGCTGAACTGGATGCTTCTGTCTATAATTTCAGTGATGCTTTCATACAGGCATTTTCACTGATGTCTAGAGAGTTGGGGCGGTTGATGTCTACTCTTTTTAAGGTTCGCCGCCAGGTCTGGTTGGCAAAATTCCCTCTCACTGAGGCCTGTAGAAGAACCCTCCACAGTGTTCTGGTGGAACCGGGCGAGCTGTTTGGTTCTGAGGCTCTGGACGCGCTTGAGTGCACGGTCCAAGCCGGAAGGACTCGACAGCAGCAGCCTGGGCTTCAGATGAGTGTGCCTCCTCCTAATAGACTTAGGGGTCCTCCAGCTGCCCCACAGCGCAACTCTCATCCACATACTTCCTCCAGCCCAGGTAGCCCACCTTAGGTCTCAGCAAACTTGCCCGCAGCCTGCTCAGCGGAAGGCAGAGACCTTTCAGGCACCCAAGGTTAAAGCCCACTGGGCAGCCTCGCCCCTCATATGCTGCCAAACCTGTGGCCAGGTCAAGATGACCATCATACACTACGCCCAAGCCCTCGCCCAGGAGTTGTCTTCCTGCCTGGACAAGGGTGCCATTGAGCCAGTAGATCACCTATTGCACCCCTGGGAGTTCTGTCCGACATAATTTCTGGTAGCAAAGAAAGATGGCACGAGACCGCTCACAGCATATCAATGTTCTGGAGATGTGGGCTGTGTACAGGGCGTTGCAGGTTTTCCTTCACTTCCTGGGAGGCTGGCATGTTCGTGTGCAGTCAGACAATAGATCAACAGTCTCTCACATAAACTACCAAGGGGGCACCAGGTCTGCACAGCTATTGCAGCCATCCCAGGACCACCTGCTATGGGCAGCACCATGTCTGGCCAGCTTCAGGGCAATGCACTTTTGCCCAGGGAACGGAATCAGACGGCAGACTTACTTTCCCATTGCAAGCCCCTACCAGGGAAGTGGCGGCTTCATCCGGAGGTAGTTCTCAACATCTGGGACGTCTTCGGCAGGGAGGGCATGGATCTTTTTGCTTCAGAGAAGTTGACCCATTCACCCCTCTGGTTCTCCCTGATGCAGGGAGTTTATTTTATTAAGTTTATTTTTTGGAGATGATACTGCATGGGAGGGTCCTGCTGCTAAAAACTGCAATAAGAAAACGTGTAACCTGCTGACTGCTTCCTCGGAAGAACTGCCTGAGTTTTGCTTTATGGTAGTATGCTACACAGTACCTTATGATATAAAGAAACCTGCAGTTTTGAGACTTGAGCAATGGCAGATCCACCAAAGAAACCAAAGAAGACACAATGACAAGAAGTGAGGAAAAAGAAACTGGGCTGCAAGAGCTGTTTCCAGACCTGAACCGCTGGAGAAGGCTTGTTTACCCAATTCACAGTGAGAGCATTGGTTCTGCCCCTGTGGGAATTGGGGTAAGGAAAGTTGCTGCATGTAGAGCCACGGAGCTGGATGCTTCAGCTGCGACCTTCTCAACTGCACCAGGTAGTTCCCCACATTCCCTCATTAACAGCGCACCTCCTGCTCCCTCAGAGAGCAACAAGAGAAGTCAGAAAACACTTCCTTTCCTTCACTGCTGTAACAAATCTTGAACTGTTGCTCACTTGGATTTGCTTAAAAAAAACAGTGTGTGTGCATCCGGTGTGATTGAGGCATTAGAGATACAACAGGATGTACTACGATTTCTGTGCATTAGCCGTGCTGCTACTGGATTGGTAAGTATTAAATGCTTATTTTGGGGTTATTTAGTCATGATGATATAATACAGTGCAGCAAAAACTGATGGTTTGTCAACTGACATGCTGTTAGTTTGATGTTTTGTTGTTTTGGATGGCGAGCTTGTAAAACCGTAAAGTACACCTCTTCAGATGCTCTCCATAGAGTTTAGCTTTTACGACAGAGATGGTACGCCACAAACCTTGAGAGGGTGATAGATATCCACAAAGCTATCGAGTGTGTCATTCAAGTTATCGAAAGCTACATTTTTACCGACATTCATCTAAATTTTATGATCACATGAATTTTAATGAATTGTATTATAATTAGGATTTGTACTGGACTGATTTTGATTGATCAGAATTGTATTTAGACTTACTGTTTTATCTTTCACAAGTAAATGTTTCAGATCAAACAAATTACTTTTTTACTCAAATTAAAAACAATCCAAACAAAACTGGCCCTAAGTGACATTACTGCCCCCTTTGTTAAATCATGAATAAATTGTCACTAACCGCTAACCAGCTTCACTAGCCACATCCATGCCTGATTAATATCTGACTTGCAGACAACTCCTTTAATTGCATTTCCTTACCTGACTTGGCTCATCTGTACTTGGCCCAATGTCCTTGTTTACTGTTGCTTTTAAGTCTCTGCATGCATGGGAGCTTGGGGGGCGGGGTATAACTGTCATCATAGGAGAGTTTCAAGACCAAAACCACAAACATTTTTAAAGTGCTTTTCATACAAAGATGCATCTCAAATTGTTTTATAGATTAAAATGACCCCTCAGAAACTAGATTCTCAACCCTCCCCCACAGAATTAAGCAGCATCTCAATTATATCCCCCACTCCCCAACCCAACACCAATGCATACACACAATCAGAAGCAAGAGCAAACAAGGACATTGGGTTTAGTACAGATGAGACAGGTCAAGTAAGAACATTTATCAGCCATCTGCATCAGCACATCAATGGCTGCAACCGAGGCACTGACTAGGGCGCCCAGAGGAGGGAAGGCTGATACCCTCACCTCCCCTCGAGCACTACCTGGAAAGCACCCAGGCAGCCACATCCCACCAACACTTCTGAAGTAGAGGGCTCCCACAGAGGAAACACTGGAAGGTAAGACTAAAATAACAGGTAAAAATATAAATATAAAAAGTGGATAAATCTATGATAACATAACTGCAAGATTAAATGGTAAAAAACTGATAAAAATGTAATCAAGTAAAACATGCAGAGAAACTAAACAGTCAATAATAAATAATAATGATAAGTTAAAAGCTCGCCCAAAAAGGTGAGTTTTGAGCCTGCTCTTAAAAACATGAACATTCTCTGCAGCCCTGAGGTCCTCCAGCAGCCTGTTACAGAGGTGAGGGCTATAATAATAGAAAGATGCCTCACAGTGGGTGCGTGTCCTGCCTTTTGGTATAACAGGAAGATGGCTGGCAGAGGAGTGCGGAGACCATGAAAGTTAATATTCAATTCAATTCAATTCAATTCAGTTTATTTATATAGCGCCATTTCACAACAGATGTCATCTCAAGGCACTTTACAAAAAGAGTTATTACAATACAATGTTTAGTGTAGAAATTACAGAACCACAGAAGATTGCGTCGTGGAATTCTCAGCAATCCCTCATACTGAGCAAGCATGCAGCGACAGTGGGAAGGAAAAACTCCCTTTTAACAGGAAGAAACCTCCGGCAGAACCAGGCTCAGCACAAGCGGTTATCTGCCGCGACCGTCTGTGGCTTGGAGAATACACAACAGAGACACAGAAAGAGCAACAGAACCGATGCACAAGTTTGTTGCAGGACGTGGAGAATTTTCCGTCACTGCAATGCCATCTTAGTCAGGGTCGTCAAGCAGGGCTAATCCGGAGCACCTACTATAATAGAAAACAGGTTAGTGCTTGAATTGACAGCACATCATGCAGTTGGGGAGAAGTAGGAGAGAAAGTAGGAACAGACCCTAATAATGTCCTCCAACAGCCTAGCCTAAAGCAGCATAGCTACTAACATTAACCTGTCTCCTAGCTACTAGGAGACCTGGCTACCAACACTCTGTCTGAGTCCTCATGACCCGTGGACGGTGTAGGGCCGGTAACGGCCCCCGTCATGCCGGGGTCTTCTCGGAGTCGGGTTGTTTGAGAATGCAGCCCAAAGTGGGTGGTAAACTCCATCTAAGGCTAAATACCGGCACGAGACCGATAGTCGACAACTATCTTAAGGAAAAATAGACAGAACTGAGAGGACAGAGTTGAAGAGGGCGAGAAACGTTTAAGAGATAAACGGGTGGGGTCCGCACAGTCTGCCCGGGGGATTCAACCCGGTAGGTAATGGGCGGCCGCACTGTGCGGGAGGATCCCCTTGAGGGACCTCTCTCCGGCGCTGGCTGGCCCCTGTGGGGCACATTTCTTCCGCGGCGGTAAGCCACGACCGGCTCCGGATCTTTACCTGGCTTACATTAATCTATCTCTACCTAGCTACTCTACCTCTTCCTATCTCTTCCTAACTTTTGACACTCTGCCTGACTACTAACATTAACCTATCTCTTCCTATCTACCTGTCTGACCTGACTCTAACTACCTATAAACATATCTCTAACTGTAAGCTTTGTCAAATATGGTAAAAGCTGCTCTGAAAGATAAGATGGTCCAAAACCATTATGACATTTAAAAACCATTAAAAGAACCTTAAAAACAATCCTAAAACTGGGAGTCAATGCAGTCATTTTAAGACGGGTGAAATGTGCTCTTCATCAGGGCACGGTGCTGCTGATTTTTGTAGACGTTGTAAACCAGATATACTCTTTTTGGGAAGACCAGAAAGCAGGGCATTACAGTAATTCTACTGATGATTAAAGCATGCATTAGCGTCTCTGTATTGGCCAAGAATTAAATTAATTGGCTACAAGAATTGGGCGGACGCTGACTATGTTCTTTAGATGATAAAAACCTTTTTTTGTAATGTTTTTAATGTGGAGGATAAAAGTCAGCTCAGAGTCAAACATCGCACCCAGGTTCTTCAATTGTAAAGAAGGATTAAAAGACAGAGATCATAGTTTTGGTAAAAGTTTCTCTGTCTCTGAGCCTCAGGACCGATAACTAAAACCTCAGTTTTGTCCTGGTTGAGCTGGAGAAAGTTTTCTGCCATCCAGGATTTAATGTCTAAAATGCAGTTAAAAAGTGCATCCACTGGCCGTGTGTCATCAGGAGACATGGAGATGTACAACTGTGTATTATCCTCATAACTGTGAAAGTTAACTCCATATCTTCTGATAACACTGCCAAGAGGGAGCATATACAGGTTAAAAAGCACTGGGCCTAAAACTGAACCCTAGGGAACACCACATGTGATCTTATGGACCTTAGAAGAACAGGTATCTAACTTACCATAAAAGTCCTGTCTGTGAGGTAGGATGTGAACCATTTATGAACAGCACCAGAGAGGCCGATCTGTTTTAAACGGGTTAAAATAATAGTGTGGTCTACTGTATCAAACGCAGCGCTTAGATCCAGGAGAACCAACACTGTCACCTTCTGAGCATCATAATTGAATCTAAAATAATTTAAAACCTTAAGAATGGCTGACTATGTTCTGTGGTTCACCCTGAAACCAGACTGAAATTTCTCTAGGACATATAAGCATTAGTAAAATCATTAACTTAAATCAAGATTTTCACCAAAGTAAGTCTAAACTGAAAACAATTTCTGTGTACTGTTTTGTTTTTTCCTGACAATATTTCCAGACTGTTTTTCTTTATTTCTTGTTTGAGTTTCAGCCTGACATAACTACTATCTGTGCCATTTGTGGAGTAGAAAGCAGAAAACTACCCAGAACTGTTCTCCGCCTCTCCTTTTTCACAATGCACTACCCTGATTTGAGCAACATTCCTGGCTTTCAACATCCAAACCAGCTATGGAGTCAGAATATGTTTACAGTCATGCACAAATCTCTGAAGAAAGACGTGGAGCTAGTTAACAGCTCCACTGCTTAACATATTACAGCTCTTGGTCTGAAAGAAACCATTCTAGTTTCTATTTTATGTGGGTTTTGCACATGTTGTAAAAATGATTAAAGCATTATTTTTGTAAGTTCCTGTTTGAAATAAGACTTCCTGAAACTACTTTTGTAGTCATTTGTGTAATGGTGTGAGAAAGTCTGCTTTAAAGAAACTCTGTGCCCATTGGGTCTGATACCATAGAAGTCCCACTGCTGTTGTCTCTGTGAAATGTCAACATTAGTACAGCACAGACTGTCTGCCTCACTGCTCCTCAATGGGAGCGCTGTATCCGTATCAAAGACAGGACACGGTGTTCAAAGCACGGGACACGTGAAAGCTTAGCTCAGCTCGGTTCTAGAATACGTGTTGGTTTTTGCAGAACACTGAGAGCTTTGTTCTAAATAATGTCAAATCTAATACATTTTTCATTCATCTTATAATCACTCCCAAAACTGTTGCTATGATAGCTAAAATGTGGCGCAGAGTGAAACAAGATTCACTGCAAAATGAAGGGCAGTATTTTCAGACCTCTGCCTGGAAATGTGTAACAACTGACAGTTTCTATTCCATCACAAAATGTCCTCTCATTGTGTTCTCCCTCTCAGACATGAGGATTTGATATGAAAGTTATGAAATCTTTGTAATAAAATACTGCAGCAACGAAGAGGAGGCAGATCCCATTTAAAAGAGAATGGCCAACATTGAAATGTTAGTACATATGTTTCTGATAAGGATTACATTTCCTTCACATCCATTCTTAATAAAATGGTAAATAGTCCACTGGTCTGCTATACACTGCATTCAGTCATTCACCTATTCATGCACACATTCACACGCTGATTGCACTGCTTGCAAAACAATCCCGGGGCTTTCGTAGATGCATTTAACTTTACAAAGATGCACTTTAAAGCAGAATTGTGCCATACTCCTTTCTCAAATTTCATGAAATGTTATGCTGCAAAACTATTATTTACCACAGGTATGACTTAATCATTTGCAAGGGTATGCCTTTCAGCAAAGCTTAAACTCGACATAAAAAAACATCCCTCTGGAAATAACGCCTGTTTCCACTATCGGGACATAAGGGTAATTTGACCAGAACTTCTACACTTCATTGGGCCGGGCTTATAGGGCCTTTTTCGAGGCCATTTCAGGAGCCAGCAGAGTACCTGAATTGGCATATGTACTTGAAACAGCCTGATATACTCATCAATCAAACAGAAATGCAGCAACAAGCCATGTTACTTCCATGTCTATTTCTTGTTATTTCTGCAGCTCTGTGTGCTTTTTTTTGCCTTGATCAGTGACACTAACTTGTTGCTAAAGCAGTCCTGATTTGAGGCTGATTCCTTAAGAGGGCCGGTTCTGTACGGAGAGACGGCAGCTGAGAGGATCGGGCCGACAGATGACCCGTCATAAAAAGATCTAGTTAAATTGCCCTGAAGTTCTGATAGTGAAACACGGCTATAAAGAGGTTTCCCTAAGGCTACTTCCACATTAAGCCGATAATGTTATACAGGGAGTTAGACGCCTAATGTTTTTCACTCAACACAAGCCTTTACGCCACGTTTAAGGTCCCATGATTGCACAATCCAATACTGACCTGTGCATAGACTGGGCATGCGCGAAAAAGATGCGCGAAACAAAGACTGATGCATATAACCCACGTCACTGCCGGTGCCTACAAAATATAAACAAGAAGCTCTACAACACAGTACACATCTTTTTGTCCCACCGAAGAGAACAATGGCCGCTCAGAAGAAGAGAGAGTTTTTGGTGTGTACCGACGACAAGGTCGACTTGTTACTCAAAGTAACACAAGATTATAAAGCTGTTGTCTTTGTCTTTAGTGTTGCTTTGTTATCGTCAACCTGGAATGCAACATTTCATTGACGTCACTTCCTTTAATTTTCCGGGGAAGCTGCCCAGAACTGTTAATTTAGCTGTTGAATTAAGAATTAGACGGCTTTCTTAGCCAGCTAATAATTCTCCGGCCAAGACCTTATACAACGCCGGGTTAGTGTAGATGATAGGGGGTTGTAGACTAAATAATTCTACGTTCAAGGCATTATCCGGACAAGTGTGGACATGGCCTAAGACTCGTAGGAAGACATCCAGTTGAAAGGATCATTTGACACATGACATTTCACTCGAGGAGCACTTCTTAAGAAAGGCTTTAGAATACTATTACGTGTGGTACTATTTTGTTAAGCTTTGTTCAAGTCTAAATGCTTTAGATTTTGACAGAGATGGTCACATGGAGTCCAGAATCAATGAAAAACTTTAAACTACTGTTTTTAACCTCACGTCAATGACTTGATATGCTCCTTTGGGATTCCTTTAATAGAAAACATTTTTACTGATTTTACCGATCTTTCAGAATGTTGTATAATTTAATTGACCTGTCTTCTCTTGTTAAGGTTATAGAGGAGGATTTTGACGAATTTCAGTAAAGAACCGCCCTCTCCACTTTTAGAAGAAAAAAAAGCTCTGTGAGTAACAACAATGAATCTTCCCGTGAAAATGACGATAATACATGTATATGAGTTATTTTAGCAGTAATCTGAAATGCACTTCTCCAAATAACATGCCAAATTTACCACAGTCAAGTTAGTTGGATATTCAACACACATCCATTTAATTGAAGCGGAGACTCCCTCCAACGTCTCACGGAGAGCTGCGCTCATGGAGCGTATACAAAGCAGCTGAAGGCTCGCTCCTGAAGCTGGTGGTTATGTTTAGGGGCAAACGCTCAATTTCCACACATCACAGAAAATAAACCAGTACCCATGTGATCTCCTGACAAAGTAACCCCAAGCTTTACCCTAACTGCCAGGTAGAAACTTTGCATTGAATGAATCAGTGGGGACCCCGGCCTGTGCTTTCAGCATACACCATCATCGAAAAGAATCTCCTAAAAACACTCTAGTATTGTTTCTCTCTTTGGAGCCCTTTCTTTTCCTCTCATGCACCTCAAAGACTCTTTTTCACTAGCAACTCACAGCCATTTTAAAACAATCCGTGGAGAACTGTGAGGCAGAATGAATGGATAATGGTGTACATACAGATAAACATGCGAAAGTGCGCATGCAGACTCTCAGGATGATTAACAAATATTGGACCAATAGTTTAGATTATCCACCCGGTAGAAAAAGATCCTCCAAAATACCTTTAAGTGCCTTAAGATGACAACTGTATGAATTTGTGCTATATAAATAAACTGAATTAAATTTAACTGATTAAATTTTAGATTAGTACCATTAGGAATTTATGAAGCAGTTACTAACTTGACATCTTTGGTGGCTAACGATTACCCAGTAATGTTGTTCATGTTTGCAGAGAGGCTTTAGTGTGAACACATTTGACTTAGACCAGAACTAATCAGTTAATGCAGTTCTATTTATTCAAGGCAGTTTTTGATGGTGAACTGGCACCCAACACAGGTAAGAGAATGAACCAGAAGGTCTTGGGGGAAGAGTGGAAGGAGTATCAGAGTTGGGTAACAAGAAGCAGAGATTGAGACCAGTCCTTAGATTGAGATGATATTGATTCTTACTTGTAGATGAAGATGTATTTTGCAGAGAGGTGAGGTAGCTGGATCCAATGTGTACTGTAAGTGACTGGCAGAGGTGTGGTTTAAGATGTTTTTACCATTCTTGAATCACAAATTCAGCCACAGAAAACTCTCTCTGATGCGCTCATTTGCACAACTTTTTTAAATATTCCTGCATGTTTTTCTGTCACGACCAGAGATCGGTCGAGTACAGAAAAGCTGTTCTCAAGTAAGATCAGTATTACTTCAACATATTTTTATTTGAGTATTACTCAAGTAAGAGCAAAATAGTAATATATAAAAAGGCTGCTCAAGTGTGGCTGAATGATGCGCAGCGATGTCAGACTTTCTGACAGACACACTTCAGCTGCAGGGAGACAGCAGGTGACAGTGATGATTGTGGGGTGAGCGGATACCCTGACCGCTCTCGCTGTCTGTATTCAGTAGGACCAAGGTGATATTCGATTGACATTATTTTCATTAAAGTAGAGACTCCCTACGCTGAAAAATACATCGCCACCGAAGGCTCGCTGAAGGCAGTGGTTTTGGTTAGGGTTTGGTTTACAGTCCCATACATCCCAGAAAATAAATCAATACCTGTGAAATCTAAAATATTGATAAACTGTTGCTTGACTCCCAAGGAACCCCACACACCAATTAATAATAATAATAATAATAATAATAATAATAATAATAATAATAATAATAAATACAATATGTTATCATTCTTAATGTTACTGTAAATATGTGACACCAAAATTAACCTTGAGATGTCTTACTGAAGCTAAGTAACAAGGCAAAACAAATTATTTGACATTTAAATAAAAATTATTTATATATATATATATATATATATATATAAATATACATATATTTAAAACTGGTTAAGACAACAGGCTGGCAAGTGGGAGACCCAGGTTCGATTCCCGCCTGGGGCAAAAGGAGCTATTAACACACAACCAGTGTGGATCCTTGGGCAAGACCCTTCACGCTACTGCCTACTTCTTACCATGATAAGAGACAATGAAATACATGAGATGCCAGCTCAGACGACGCCCGCAAAAACAAGATATCCTTCAGGGGCTAGGGAAACATGGCACTTTGATGGGTTAATGCTAACTAGCATGCTAATGCTAGCTAACATGTTTGCATTACTATAAACCCGATCAGTACAAAATATAGTCAAAAAGCTCAAATTAGTTACAGTGCTAACAACAGCTATCATGCTAATGCTAACTAGCATTCTAATGCTAGCTAACATGTTGGCATTACTATAAACCTGATCAGTACTGTAGGGGACTTATCATTTAAAAATAATTGATCAATTTATGTTATGGTCTATCTGGTTATGTTGGGAATATTAAATTCATAATTTGTAAATTAAAAATTTAATTATTCCTTCGAATCATGTAATCGGGGCACCACTAGCCTCTTGGCTAGAAACAAGATCTTGTATCTATTTAAAAGAAGATTATCAATCAATGATCTTACTTATAATTATCAATTTTCAGAGATTATACCATGAAGACCTCCTGAAGCAAGTGAATTCTTTGCAGTAATTCACATACACACTCAAAATAAAAGAAACCAGAGATTTGATTCAATTTAACTTATTTATTCTAACCACACCAAGACAAAGAAAAATACTAACACACACAGAATGCTAAGGCTAACGGCTATGCTAACGGCTAACGCTACGTAACAAGATGGCGACCAGTGGTGACGTCACTTACGGACGTCGCGGGGCACTTCCTGCTGACATCCGTACGCAGCTACTCACGTGCACGTGTTGAAGCGGTGCACAGACTTGTAAACGCGCAGCTTGCCTAATGGGGTTTTTATGACTCTTTATGCCTAGGTTAGGTACCGCGTGGTTTTTCTTTAACAAAGAAAAGACCTTGTGGCTCTAATCAGTGAGGTAGCTTTCTGCTAACAAAGACTCTGATTTAGAAACATGGGAGAATAAGAATTCGAGTATCCGTTCTGGTAAACACCCTGTGTGCGTGTTGACACAAACGCCTAAACATACAATCAAATTAACGGGGGAAAGCCCAAAACCTTCTACAAACAGATAACTTTGCTTATAAAAAAGGACGACAATACAGAAACTTACAATCAAACAACAAGGCTCACAATTTTAAGCGTGAATAGAAACACAGCACAGAAACTTCACAGAGCGCTCAGAGCGCACCAATCAGTAAAACTTGAAAACATGCCTGCATGCAGAAATACAAGGAAGCCTTGTGGGGGTATTTATGCAGGGTGTGGGGTGTTTCGTCCCCCTTTCTTTGTATCGGTCCCCAATCATGCTGCAGAGACTCGTGGCGGTCTTGACAGATAGGCACTCCTGCCAATCCACGTGACAAATTTTCCAGCGCTCAGCTGGGGAGGGGAAAGAGAGAGGTGGACTGTCCTCCCATTGGTTTATTGGAATGCTGGCGTCATATTTCTAGGCCTCTTTGATACCATATACATGGCTCAGACCCCAACAGTACCAAAATACAGTCAAAAAGCTAAAATTAGCTAAAATAACAACAAGCCCTCTAATACTAATGCTAACAAGCATACTAATGCTAGCTAACTTGTTGTCATTAGCCGTTAAAGGGGCTTTATCCTGCAAAATCAAATTTCGGGAGTTTTCAACCATATGGTAATGCAATTTTCTCATAGAAAACCCTACTAGGGTGGTTTTGAGCTTAATTCATGTATGTCTGAGTAATCCTCCTGAATTCTGCCCTCTGAGCAGCTGCCCCTCCCTCTCTTAGAAATCCCCTGAATGTTCAACTAATGACATCACTCGTTGAAAGTTGAGAGCTAGAGGTGTCTGCACTGCCCATGCAGGCAGAACGGCTTTCCCCTGGTAGGATTTCAAACACACCCTCGTCCGTCTCATAGCTAATGGCTGCTTCGGTTTTTGGCAGCTTAAAACACTTTTTTTGTTGGATATTTACTTTCTCTGTGAAAACTCCTGTGTGAACAGCAGCTGGATCAAATAAAAAAGACGCCTGATGGACAGAGTAATAAGTGGCTACATGCTAATGTGTGTTAGTCATTTATAAGGCTGCTTTTGTGATCTTATAACAGCATTGAGTGGTTAATTAATTGATCTGTATCATCTCAGAATGTTCAGTAAACTGGTGCAAACAACACCCATGGCTTTTTTATAAACTGGGCTGGAAGATTTGCTTAGTGGATGCAGCTGTGTTGGTCTGGGCTCTGTCTAAAGCCTGGAGATTTAGCAAATTTAATAAGCTTTATTGACTCTGTTTTTAACAAAATCAAATAAACCAAACGTCTGAGCCCTTAATATAACAGAGTTTCATGATGGTACTCTGGGGTTTTCAAATTATTCGTGAGAATACTGTTTGTGATGAAGCTTAGCACTGTTTGTTTCAGTTTGATTTGCTCCCGGCTGTGCAGTGCGGCGGAGCGTAGCGTTGGGGTGCAGGAGGTGGGTTTATAGAGAAACAATCCCTTTCACTTCTTTGTGCAACATTAACTACTGGATACAAGTTAAATTTCAGGACAAATTAATACTGAATAACACCAACGGTAACATATATGTCTATCCCAGAAGTTGAAAGCTGTGAAATAGCATGATTTAGTATCAGTAGGATTAGTGAGAAAATATACTGAAAATGCTACTCTTAAGTACCTTTATATTATGTAACGGGTGTGAAGACTTACAAAATGTAGAAGGTAGACTTTCCTTACTCCAATTAAAAGTAATAGCACACATTGCGCGATCAAGCCGGACGATTTAAGATAAATATATATTTTTGGGGGTGCATGCTACGGTACGACCCACATTAATTTCCAAAGATTTTCAAACGTCATTTAGAACTCACATTAAAGAAGTCTGTAGGATTTCCTTTTTTCACCTTAGGAATATTGCAAAAATAGAACCATCCTGTCCAGGACTGATGCTGAAAAACTAGTCCATGCATTTGTTACTTCAAGGCTGGATTACTGTAACTGTCTATTATCAGGTAGTCCACAGAATACAATTAAAAGTCTACAGTTAGTTCAAAATGCTGCTGCTAGGATTCTGATGAATATTAAAAGAAGAGATCACATTTCCCCTGTTTTAGCTTCTCTTCACTGGCTCCCAGTAAAATCTAGAATAGAATTCAAGATCCTCCTTCTGACATATAAAGCCCTTAATAATCTAGCTCCATCATACATAAGAGACCTGATTGTTCCATATGTTCCTAACAGAGACCTTCGCTCTCAGACTGCAGGTTTACTGGTAGTTCCTAGGATTTCTAAAAGTAGAATGGGTGGCAGATCTTTCAGCTATCAGGCTCCCCTCCTATGGAACCGGCTCCCAGGGTTGGTTCGTGAAGCAGACAATTTGTCTATCTTTAAAACTAGGCTAAAAACTTTCCTCTTTGACAAAGCTTACAGTTAGAGATATGTTTATAGGTAGTTAGAGTCAGGTCAGACAGGTAGATAGGAAGAGACAGGTTAATGTTAGTAGTCAGGCAGAGTGTCAAAAGTTAGGAAGAGATAGGAAGAGGTAGAGTAGCTAGGTAGAGATAGATTAATGTAAGCCAGGTAAAGATCCGGAGCCGGTCGCGGCTTACCGCCGCGGAAGAAATGTGCCCCACAGGGGCCAGCCAGCGCCGGAGAGAGGTCCCTCAAGGGGATCCTCCCGCACAGTGCGGCCGCCCATTACCTGCCGGGTTGAATCCCCCGGGCAGACTGTGCGGACCCCACCCGTTTATCTCTTAAACGTTTCTCGCCCTCTTCAACTCTGTCCTCTCAGTTCTGTCTATTTTTCCTTAAGATAGTTGTCGACTATCGGTCTCGTGCCGGTATTTAGCCTTAGATGGAGTTTACCACCCACTTTGGGCTGCATTCTCAAACAACCCGACTCCGAGAAGACCCCGGCATGACGGGGGCCGTTACCGGCCCTACACCGTCCACGGGTCAGGAGGACTCAGACAGAGTGTTGGTAGCCAGGTCTCCTAGTAGCTAGGAGACAGGTTAATGTTAGTAGCTATGCTGCTTTAGGCTAGGCTGTTGGAGGACATTATTAGGGTCTGTTCCTACTTTCTCTCCTACTTCTCCCCAACTGCATGATGTGCTGTCAATTCAAGCACTAACCTGTTTTCTATTATAGTAGGTGCTCCGGATTAGCCCTGCTTGACGACCCTGACTAAGATGGCATTGCAGTGACGGAAAATTCTCCACGTCCTGCAACAAACTTCTGCATCAGTTCTATTGCTCTTTCTGTGTCTCTGTTATGTATTCTCCAAGCCACAGACGGTCGCGGCAGATAACCGCTTGTGCTGAGCCTGGTTCTGCCGGAGGTTTCTTCCTGTTAAAAGGGAGTTTTTCCTTCCCACTGTCGCTGCATGCTTGCTCAGTATGAGGGATTGCTGAGAATTCCACGACGCAATCTTCTGTGGTTCTGTAATTTCTACACTAAACATTGTATTGTAATAACTCTTTTTGTAAAGTGCCTTGAGATGACATATGTTGTGAAATGGCGCTATATAAATAAACTGAATTGAAATTGAAACGTGAAAAGTAATATGTGCCTGCCCATGCAATTGCATGGAGGCTCTCCCTACATTGCATTGGGCAGGCCCAAGTAATATTTAAGAGTCCAGTTTAGAGGTGAATAGTTATAGGTGACTGCCCATGCAATTGGACTGCTCTTCTTGTATTTCATTGGGTGGGCCACAATAAATCCCTTCAGAATTGCCTCCACTGTTAGCACTCTGGAGCTTGCTGAGAGAAAACCCTGAGACATAGGGAAATTTCGAAAACATCGTGAGAATCGAATATTTATTTAAGCATATGAAAATGATTGCTTACTTTGTGCATTTTATATATTTACACATTCCTTAAGCAACTATGTGACATGTAAAAAAAAATGCTTTTTATCATTTTCAGGGGTTTATTTGACAAAACCTTCTGTGTTTTTATGAAGGGACACATAATATATATGTCAATAATTCATAAATTTAATGTAGACATGTAATTGTCTTCTCATATACTTATTCAACAATAGTTGATTGATAGGAGAAAGCATGTCAGATGAAGACTCAATACTTTCATCTCGATCTTCCACCCACAATTTAATAACCCCACAACCCCCATTCAAAAAGAAAATCATCAACGAAACTACACAACCCCTTCCAACCCATCAGCCATACACACATACACACTTAAAAGCTACAAAAACTGTGGGCTGAGCACACATGAACCAGGAAATGCCGTCATTGGAGCCATGTGCTTCGGAAGCAGCAAATCAGCAGCAGCAGCCAAGTCACTGACCCAGGGCGCCCAAAGGAGGGAGGGCTGGTACCCCCAACTCCACCCCAGCGCTACCTGGGGGGCACCCAGGCAGCCACAGCTGACCACCGGCCCCAATGCAGGGGGCCCCCAGAGAGGAAACACTGGGAGGAAGATTAAAATAAGTTAAAATATAAAGTTTATAAAATATAAAGTGTATGAAGTATAAAGCAATAAGTGTAAAACAACTATAAGATAGATCAAGACAAAAATGAAAAGCAGATTAATAAATAAACAGTTAAAAGCTAAACTAAATATTAAATCAGGTAAAACATGCTGAGCATTTAAAACACATTAACAAATATTAGTTAGTTAAGAAGCTCCTTGGGAGGAATCCCCAGACATTCCAAGGCCAGCCGTGATACATAGTCCCTCCTGCGTGTCCTGGGTCTTCCTCTGGTCTCCTCCTGGTGGAACTTGCCTGGAACACCTCACCAAGTAGGCCACCAGGAAGCATCCTGACCAGATGCCTGAGTCATCTTAACTGGCTCCTCTTGATGCGGAGGAGCAGTGGCTGTAATCTGAGCCCCTCCAAGATGACAGAGCTTCTCACCCTGTCTCTAACGGGAAGCCCGGGCACCATACAGAGGAAACTAATTTCAGCCGCTTGTATCCGTGATCTTGTTCTTTTGATCACCACCCAGAGTTTGTGACCATAGATGAAGGTGGAAATGTAGACCGACCGGTAAATCCAGAGTTTCGCCTTATGGCTCAGCTCCCCCTTTACAACGACAGACTAATAATTGGAATTGGATCGGTGACAAAGGGCAGCCTTGATGAAGGCCAACTCTCAACATAAATGAGGCTGACTTACTGCCGACAATGCGAACATTGTTCTGACACCGGTTGTACAGGGTCCTAACGGCCTGTCTCAAGGGGCCCCACACAGGACTCCCTGGGGGACACGGTCACCAAGTCCACAAAACAGTAGAGCTCGTCCAGTGTTTCATGGCCAGGACGAAAAATGGATTGTTTCTCCTGAATCCGAGGTTCAGCTATCCGTCGGACCCTCCTCTCCAGAACTCATGAATATACCTCACTAGGGAGGCTCAGAAGTGTGATCCCCCTGTATTTGAGTTTGTGAGATTGAAGAATTGTGGGTCAAACCAGCTGTTCAGCATTACAGGAGCACCAGAAGGGACTGTACTCTCACCATTCCTTTTCACTCTGTACACGTCAGACTTCCATTATCATCTGCAAAAATACTCAGATGACTCTGCAATTGTCGGGTGTATGGAGAAGAAGCTGAATACAGAGAGCTGGTGGACCACCTTGTGGCCTGGTGTGGAAACAAACATCTTACCTTGAATGTGAACAAAACAAAGGAGATGACTGTAGATTTCAGAAGAAACAGGGATAAGTCAAAGACTGTTTCCATCATGGGAGAAGAAGTGGAGGTGGTTGAGGAATAAAAATACCTCAGAGTTCACCTGGACAACACACTGGACTGGAGACTAAACAGTGATGCCAACTACAAGAAGGGACAGAGCAGACTGTGCTTTTTGAGGAAACTGAGGTCCTTCAAGGTTTGCAGCAAGATGCTGCAAATCCTCTACAAGTCTGTGGTGGAGAGTGTTATCTCTTCGTCCATCATCTGTTGGGGTAGCAGCATCAGAGTCAGGGACTTAAAACAGCTCAAAAACCTGATAAAGAAGGCTGGCTCTGTTCTGGTTCTGTTCTGGGGACACCTGTGGAACAACTGGAGATGATGATGCAAAGAAGGATTCTTCGTAAAATTAAAAAGATTATGGACAACCCTCAGCATCCTCTTCATCAGACTATCCTAAAGCAACAGAGTATTTTCAGTCAGAGGCTTCTTCAGTTTCGCTGTAACACAGACCGCTAGAGGAAATTCTTTCTCCACACAGCCGTCATGATCTACCACAACTCCTTGAAGAATTAATTAGTTACGAGCTACAACAACACTTAATTTTACTCTAGGATCAATAAAGTATTTCTTATTCGAATTGAAATATGGACAATTCATTATGAGCAAAGAAGTCCAATAAGAAAACACCACTTGTGTTGAGATTGGGGGGGTATTTCTCCCAACCACACCTCTCCAGGCACCAGGGGTAGTACTCTTCAGCAGCCCCTCCAAGGACTCCAAGAAGAGAGGGTAATCTGCTTAGCAGAGCACAAACAACAGTCAGGAATTTTCACCCCACCTGCAGGCGGAGAAGGTTACCCTCTTGTTCAAAGGGATTTGGGGCAAAAAGTATGCCCACCCCTGCTCAGGACCTCTCAGCGGGGACAAATCCAGAGTGGAAAAGTGTCCAACCCCCCTCGAGGAGACTGTTTCCAGAGCCAGACCCATATGTTGAGGTGAGTCCGATGATGTGCAGTCAGAACCTCTCAAACTTGCACAACAGCTTTGGCTCCTTCCACACCAGAGACGTGACATTCCACGTCCTCAAAGCCAGCATCTGTAGCGAAGGATCATACCTTCAATGGCCACCGTTCATCCTAGATTGCACCCGGCCCCTATTGCCCCTCCCCCAAGTGGTGAGCTCATTGGAAGGGGGAACCATGTTGTCTCTTTGGGCTGAGCTCTACCGGGCCCCATTGGTAAAGGCACAACCACCATTTCCTCTCCAACATGCCCCACCTTGAGGCCTGGTGCCAGAGAGGGGCCCCGGTGACCTGCTTCCAAGCGAAGGAACACTGAGTTCAAAGGTTCTGCTAATCATTGGGGTCTTCGGGCTGCACTTTTTCTGATTTCTCACCTAGGACCAGTTTGCCATGGATGACCCTACCAGTGACAAAATGCCCCCAACAACTTATCTCCTTAGATCATTTGGACACTTAAACCCCTCCACCACAATAAGGTTGCAGGCCAGGGAGAGGATCTCTGTGTTTTTTTGCTTGTATTTGCACCCAGGTGTATGAGAATGCTTTATGTTAGGCATATAAAGTTCTGTGCATGGCCAGACGCCCTATTGCATTTGATTCTATGGAAGGGCACTATTAATGGCCATATATGGCAGGTTTCTACTTCATTTTGCTTTGAACCCAGAAATAAATAGAGGTTGTCCTTCTCCAAAGACAACACTGTTTCATAGTAACTCAGTATGAGCACAACACAGATTAGTAAAGGTAACATTAATAAGAAATGTGATCTTGAGCAAGAGTATTAATAGAATTAGCTGCAGTCAAACTGTGATGAAACACATTTTGTTGATTCAGTTTCTCTAATAAACCTCAGGCAAGATTACTACCCGACTTGTAAACCCAAGAAATCACTTTAGTAGAATGTGTAGAGCAATGAAATAGGCTAAAAATCATAAAAACCACACATCCTGCTCTGATCAATATAAAATCTACAAACTCATGAAAAACGAAGTAGGTGACTGTCAGTGTACAACGTCTTAACGAGCAATTTTTAAGCCTTTAATATTCCAGCGACCCACAATGAGAGCCATTATTCATAAATTAATGAAACAAGGAACCTTGTTAGGACTGGCTGGCCTCCCAAAAATACTCCAAGAGTATATCAACAACTCATCTGTGAGCTCACAAAATGGAATAGAAAAAAGTATTGTTTGCCACTTTAACGTGTCATCCTTACACGCACAAGAACCGAGAACAACATCCAATGAACTACAGGCCTGGTTGGCCTCAGTTAAGAACGAAGTTGAGGGTTTAACAAGAAGAAAGAGAGGATGGACAAAAACAGCCTCCAAGAGAGGGTTCAAAAAGCCAACACCACCGCTAGCATAAAATAATGAAAAGGCCCGTCTCACATTCGCTAGACAATACCTTGGTGATTCCTTAAATGGTAATGAGAAAAAAGGGGAACTTTTTGAAAGGTGTATGAGTCATGGTTTCTTTGGTAGTAGCCCCAAAATGTAGATTAGGTGGAGGCAGAAGATAAGTAAGAGAAGAAAGCTTAATCAAAATGAAAAGACCACAACTTCCATGAGGAACCAAACCAAGGAGTCATGGAATGTAGAAATGGAACTGGATAAACAGAAGAATCCAGCAGAGACTGAAATAAGGCAAGGAGCTTAAATAATCAGGGAAAAGGGGAACTGGCTAAGAACCCTGAAGAGCTTATCAGAGGTGAAGTGACAACTGGGAAAGGGAGCAGGCTGAGGGAAATTAGAAAATGACAAACAGCTGGGAAGGTGAACATACTGGCAGGCTGGGGGAGAGAGAGAGATAACACATTAACAGTAGAGAGGAGGAGTGAACACTAACTTGCAAAACATACAATTAACAGTAAGGAATAAACTACAACTGAGGAATCTGATCAGAAGTAAATGTAAAACTAATAAGAATAACTGAAGCTGATCTTAAATAAACAGAAATGATAAAACAAAACAAAAAACTCAAAACCAAACAATCCAAGATTTTTGTTAAATCTTATAACAATATAATACAACTCTCAGAACCCCAGAACTCTGCACAAGCATTATATCTAATCATGGTGGTAGTGTGTTCTTGAATTCGAGATGTCAGTGTTTTACCATTGCTCTTGGCCTTGCATCTGGCTTTGACTTCTGAGGTCTTTGAAAGGCTCTGAAAATGTGGGCCTGTTTGCTTAGAATCATCTGTAAGTGGCGTGTCCATAGAGCAGCAGTCATGTTAAGACTGCCTGTGTGTGGGATCTTTTCAAAAAGCTGTGGTATGTTACATGGAGCCTCATGTTCAGCTGTCTGGGATATTTTGGTCCCTAGTGTTGGTAGGAGCTTTTAGCCACAGGGGAACTGGCACTACTACATTTCGGTTGGTGTACATAAAGATACTTAGTCTGTCTGAGCATGCATATTAAAACATATTACTCCCAGTCAGAAAACAACATGTGTGTAAAATTAAAACATTACTTTCAATCTAAATCTACCAGGAATTTGAACCATTTTCCACTCAATCTACAGACCTGGCTGGTTCCACTTCAAAGAGCTGAGGCATGGTTACTTGAGGGTTCTGCCCAGAATCTCTTCTGTTCAAAGAACGGCACCCCTCAGTGGTTGGCCGAGGAAGTTGTTGAAGCCACACCCCCAGTTTGCTCCTGACTTTGAGGGAAGAGTTCGATGATTTCCCCTTCTTGTTCAAACTTGATTGATAGTGATGGGAAATAAAGTAGCAGCTGATGAAGCTAGATGGGAACTGCATTTGATTCATCACCTTCAGAAAGAGGCCGAAAGGATATGTGGAGATGGATAAAATGCAGAGAGAGTTGTTAGAGTTACAGTTAAAAGAAGCACAGAATAAAATAACTGAGTTAAAAAACACCAAAAAATCTAAACAAATGGTAGCTGAAGCGGCCCCAGTTCCTAAGCCCGCTGCTCCAGCTTCCATCATGTATGCAGGACCTGATTATTCCCAAATGAAAGCTCAAACTTATCAACTGCGTCCATGGAGAGGTGGCCGCAGGGGTGGTTATGTTGGGAGGGGTATGAGGAGAGAAGGTAGAGGCCAGGTAGCTCCTTGTCACAGGTGTGGTGCCACAGATCACTGGGTGAGAGAGTGTCCCCAACCAGATAACTGCCCCTACAGAAGACGTGGCCAGCCTGGATCCAGCAATCAGTCTCCTCAACATGTTTCCCCGCATGGACATTTAGCACCACAGCAGGGGTCACAGAGTGGTTCATACTGAGAATTCCCACAGAGGTCCCTTGTGGGGAATGGCCAGGGAGACCCACTCCTTACTATGAATGTTTCTGGACTCACCCTGCCATTTTTAGTTGACACTGGTGCAACATTTAGCACATTGGATGAAACACCTCCACAAGCAGCGTTCTCAGGGGAAAAAGTTTCAGTAGTAGGGGTCTCTGGGGCACCAATCCCTCTCCCAGTAACTACCACTTTAGGTGGCCATTGGAAATCAGACTGTCAGTCATCCTTTTGATGTTTCTCCTGCAACACCTGCTAATCTACTGGGGAGAGACTTACTCATAAAGCTTGGAGCTGCCATCTTGTGCTCTCCTGATGGACTTGTTGTCACGTTACCTGATGGACATTCACAAGTGTGTGGAACTCTGCCAGGACAATTCATGTTGAGGGATGATTCCCCACAAGTGCCAGAAATCTTTTGGGCTCGTCTTACGTCTTCTGCTGAAAAAAACAGGCACAGTGACTTCTTTCCTGTCCAGCTGGAAGCCCTGGTTCCTTGAACTCCAACCCTTTGTTTCTCCTCCTAACGCATTACATGTGACCCTTCTTTATGAACGTGGCAACCCAACACTTTACCAGGAACAGTTTGAAAAACACCTGGAAGGCCATGTTTGGCCCATTTCATCAGGTCCCTGTTTTGTGGCAGAGGAAGGAGTAGTGCTGTTGGAAAATCTTACTCCAGAACAACAGAAGTGGTATATGATGGAAAGTGAAGCTGTTCCTCATATATCATTACTTTTACATCCTAAACATCAAGCTAAAGATCTGGGAGGTATGGAAAAAAGAGCTGATCTGAAGGATGAATCCATTTTAGATAATTTACATCTCTCCAGAAATCATGGGAGGGAAAAGACAGACCATCCCTTAGCACTTCAAGCTTTGAAGGAATTACCTGACACACTGTGGTCATCTGGACCAACTGATGTTGGCCTAGTACAAGCCACTCTAATTACTTTTGAGTTGAAACATTCTGATCCAATATGGAGGTCACAGTACACCCATAAACCCCAGGCGGAAGAAGGGATTGCAGACACTATTGCAGGATTGAAAGCTGCAGGTGTGTTAGAATCCTCAAATTAATCTTACAACACCCCCATTCTCCCTGTAGAGAAACAGGGTACAGGTAAATACAGAATGGCACATGATCTAAGAGCAGTTAATCAGGCACTAAAAACACAGCCCATTACTATTCCTAATCCATACACAGCTCTGGCCTCCCTCACTCCTGAGTTGAAATGGTTTACATGTAATGCATTTTTCTGTCTACCTCTGCATCCTTTAGTCAGAGATGTTTTTTCATTTATGTTCAGAGGCCAAAAAATGAGATGCATCAGATTACCACATGGCTTTGCCCTCTCGCCTGGCATTTTCAACCAAGTTTTGAAAGAGTCTCTCAGCAAAGTGCAACTTCCTCCTGACTGTCTACTCATCCACTATGTTGATGATTTTTAATAGCGCGAACAACCGCTGAAGTTTGTACTCAGGCAACTGTTACAGTGCTCCGACTCCTGGCCAAAAAAGGTTATAAAGTTTCCAGAGATAAATTACAGCTAGTGAGACAGGAAGTACAATTTCTAGGAAGAAGAGTCATTGCCCAGGGCTCTGGTCGGACAGATTCAAATAAATCTGCGATACTGATACATGGTAAACCTCTCACTGTAAAAGCAATGCTCTCCTTTCTAGGATTGACTAACCTTTCTAGACATTACATCCCTGGCTATACCAACTTGACCACACCATTTAGATCATTGGTAAATGAACATGGCATGAAAAATCTTCAAGCCCAGCTTAACTGGACTACAGCAGCAGAAGAGGCGTTCATTCGCCTAAAACAGGAAATGGCCTTAGCCTCCGACCTTGCAGTTCCTGATTACACCACCACGTTTTACCTATATGTATCAGAAAAAGATGGAATAGTAAATGGCATTTTATTCCAGAAAAAAGATGCTCAGAGACTAATTTTGCAGTATATGAGTGTCAAGCTAGATGCCACTGAAGCACGTCAGTCACTCTGCACACGTCATGCACCAGGCATTGCTCACCTGGTAACTAAATGTGCACACATTGTCAGAGGGCACCCACTAAATATTCTTACCACACATGGAGTAATGGCTCTAATTAATTCTGAAGCATTCACTCTCTCTACCTTAAGACAACAAAGACTGAGCAAAGTGTTAGAAGCCCCTAACCTTACTTTCACTCATGATGGTATAAACATAGCGGATCAGATGACAAATGATGGCCTTCCCCATGACTGCACTGAACTAACCATTAAGGCACAAAAACTGCGCCCTGACTTACTCTTCCAGACAATACCAGATGCACAGAACATTTACACTGATGGTTGTTGTTTTCGTACACCTCAGGGAGAGTTGCAGGATGGCTTTGCTGTTGTTGAACAGACAGGAAATCAGTTCGTAGTTAGAGTTGCTGGCAGACTGGAGGGGAAGCAGTCGGCGCAGAGAGCAGAAATCAGGGCATTGGTCGAGGCTTGTAAGTGGGGTAGAGGAAAATTTGTAAATTTGTATACAGATTCTAACTATGGGTTTTCTGTGTTGCATGTGGAATTGTCGGAGTGGAAGAGGGCTGGATTTTTGACAGCGCAGGACAAACCAATTCAGCATATCCAGGACATTATGGATCTTTTGGAGGCAGTGCAATTACCATCTGAATTGGCTGTCATTGCTAAAGGTAATGAAGCAGCTGATGCTGCAGCTAAAAAGGCAGCTGGATATTCTACCACTCTTAAAAACATGATAGCGGTAGCGGAGACATGTGAGTCATTTCAGGAGGAAGTGAAATTAGCACAATAGCAGGCAGCCCCCCAGGAAAAGTCAGTGTGGAGAGACAGAGGAGCCATCTACTCTGAAGGTTTTTGGAGAAGCCCAGATGGAAGATTAGTGTTGCCTAGCAGTATGAAACCATCAATTTTTCAGGAAGCCCATGGATTCGCTCACCTTGGTTTTTTATAGATGAAAAGAAATTTGTGTTTTTGGTGGCATCCATACATGATACATTCGATTAAAAATTTTCAACATGAGTGCAAGGTTTGTGGGGAGTTTAACCCCAAACCTACAATTAAACCTGAGCAGGGGTCTTTTAAAGACCTCTCCAGGCCAGGTGAAGAGGTGGTAGTTGATTAGACGGATATGGTAACCCCAATTCGAGGTTACAGATATCTATTGCTGCTCACTGACCCTCTTACAGGTTGGGTTGAAGCGTATCCCTCTCGTAAAGAAGATGCGCAGACAGCCGTTTAGTGTTTACTTAATCACTATGTATCCATCCATCCATCCATCCATTTTCTTAACCTTAATGGGTCGTGGGGGGGCTGGTGCCTATCTCCAGCTGTCAATGGGCGAGAGGCAGGGTACACCCTGGACAGGTCGCCAGTCCATCACAGGGCAGGACAAACATCCATGCACACACTCACACCTAAGGACAATTTGGAGAGATCAATTAACCTGACAGTCATGTTTTTGGACTGTGGGAGGAAGTTCCATGCACGGGGTTCCATGCAGAAAGACCCTGGGCCAGGATACGAACCCACAACCTTCTTGCTGCAAGGTAACAGTGCTAACCACTGCGCCACCATCACTATATATCATTTCACGGATTTCCGGCGCGTGTTAGATCCGACAATTAGGGTTGTCAACTTTCATATATTCACATAAGGGCTCGGCCCGTTCTTTACCACGGGCCGAGCCATACATCTGACTCACGGGGAGTGTGGTTGTTTTAGTGAGGGAATCCTCCAGAATAGTCATACTGTATGTTAAGTTTGAAATGCTTTATTCACAATAAACACATTAATGCATAATTTCTATAAGTTAGGCTAATCTTCAAAGTGATTTATGCTCTCTTTTCTGTGTTCTAATTTTAATCATATAAAGCACCTTGAATTGCCTTGTGTTGAAAGTGTGCTATACAATAAAATTACCTTGCCGTGACTTAACAAGATGCAGTGTGATCTAACACAATGACGATGCTGAGAACAACAGGTCTGGTTGTTGAGCTTCCAACAATGGGTTTTCAATATTTTCTTTCTAAAGTGACTGTATGGGGATATTGCAGATGAACCCTAAACACCTTTACACTACTATCTGCTAACTTAAATACAAATTTAGGAGTGGGATGACAGATAGTTAATTGAATTGGCTTGAATGGCTTGTCTGAACAACAATCAAACCAAACTAAGAGATTTAATGCAACGTTCACTTACAATTTATTGGCTATTTCTCTAAAATATAAAATTTCAACAGCCAGAAACCTATCCGCACGTTTCATTTTAATCTATTTATTAGCATAACAATGAATCTGTTACAATGATTTGTTGTTAAAGTTGTAATTCATGTTGATTGATTTATATTGATTGTACAACAAAATCCACCACCACCACCACCACCAACCCACCAACACACCACACCACCCACAACACACAACAACAACCACCACCAACACAAAACAACAACCCACACCACAACACAAACACACCACACCAAACCAACCCAAAACCCACCAACACAAACACAAACCCACAAAAACCCCAACAACCCACACCCCCAACAACACCAACCACCCCACCCACCCAAAACCCACAAATCCTCTACAATTAATCCAACAAAAATAAAATTGCACATGAATGAGACATCTTTGAAAAAGCACAATACATGTAATCTATTGACTATTTTAGCCTACATGTCTCACAGACGTGTGTTTTCTGCGTTCTTGTGTGCCTGGTGTGCGGTGCAGCCAGTGTTCTCAGTGCGCCACTGAAAACACTGGCTGCATTCTTTACAGTTTGCCTTGTGTTCATCTATACTGATCTTTTCAAGCCAAGGATGGGCCTTTTCCCACTCACCTATATGTCTGCAAGCGTTTTTGGGACAGTTTTAAAGGTGCTGCATGGAAGCGCCAGTGTGTCTGATCAATCCTGAGCGCGAATCACTCGCGAGCCGCAAACAAACAATTTGCGGTCCCGTTTGATCCCGTTAGAACAGTTTTGCTGAATGTAGGGTGATTTGTATGCTTATATAGGCTACATTAAGCAGTATGAAGCCTATGACGGACACACGATAGACATTTATGAAAATACGGAACAAATAGCGTCCCTTATTAGCTCAAAACGGGACGGCACATTTAATAGTCAAATACGGGACAATTCTGTATTTTAAGGGACGGTTGGCAAACTTACCGACAATGCATACATTTTAAGAACGAGCATCTCCATCCAGTGGGTCGAAAGACAGTTGGGCTTAACTCACAAGTTTGGCACTGTCTACCACCCTCAGTCCCAGGGGGCAGTAGAAAGAATGAACCAGAATTTAAAATCTAAACTTGCTAAAATTAGAGGGGCAATCTGGCTGGATACATTGCCTATTGCTCTGATGGCCATCAGATCCTCTGTTTGCAGGACCAAAGGTTTAACCCCATATGAGTTGCTCACTGGCCACATGTTTACAGGTCCAGCTGCTGGACGACCTCTCCAGGTTTCCTTTACCACTCCTGACCCCAAAGGTGATCATCGAGTTCTGAAGGTATTGGTGAAATCCTTCACCACTGCCCCACCTGTGGTCCAAGGTCCTGCTCCTGAGCCTTCTGAGGTCCCTTGGGTGTTGCTGAAGGTCTGCAAATGAAAGTGAAGTGACTCCAGGCGGACCGGTCCATTCCAAGTAGTTACCAGAACCACGCATGCTGTTCAACTGAAAGGCAAAGGCTCTACCTGGTCCCACTGGAGTCAGTGTGCACCTGCTCCGGAGCCCAGCAGGACCCTCCAACAGATCGGCCAGGACCTGCGGGATAAGACATCTGCAAAAGCGGGTGAGAAGAGTTTTGACTGAGCCCAGATCGCTGTTGCTAAGCCACAAGGAGCCGGGGCCCAACTCACCCAGAAGATTGGTTGTGGGGTTTGTTTATGTGCCAATGGGGGAGATAACTCATTAGTTGTTAATGGTCATCTCAAAGAGGGAATAAGAAGAGGAGAGGATCAACAAACATCAGCTACACACAGCACTGTGACTCCTGCAGCAGCCTGCAGCCAGAGAAGTAGATGAAGACGGGAGTCCAAAGATCACAAGAAAAAAGAAGGTTCTGTATTATTACAAGTGACTGTCAACATTTGTCATATTGATTTTTTATAAGTTTCTATTTTTGTGGCATATTCTTACATATATTCACTTTCAATATTACATTTTTTTTTGCAGTTTGCCTATTTTGAGTTATTTGCCTTTTGTTACGTATGTTTTATTACATTTTTACATTTGCATTGTATTATTTACGTTTTATTACATTTTTATATTTAGCATTACATTTTGAATTATTAAAAATCAGGTTGGATGATAAGTAATGGAAACGGAATAAAGATTTTAAGGGATTACCAGTTTGACAGGTTAATAGTTTTAAAAAATATACAATTTTTGTGTTTAATTAAAATATTTAGCATTTTAGATTTATTGGTTGTTTTCTGGTTTACTATTTAATACATTTTCTTGTGGGCCTAATTAAAAACGTTTTTTTTATCTGACTTGAGCTAACAACAAAAGACAAATGGATTAAAGGGTCTCATTAAGGGGAAATTGGTAGATATTATGGGCCATTTTAGCATTTGGGATGGTCTGCTGGCACATCATTATGCTTTTCACCTGCTCATGGCCGTACCAAAGCATTGCTTTTTGTCAAAACAATGATACCAACCATTTCACCTTTGTTAATAGATTTAAAAGATGGGTATCTGATCCCTACCGTGGGATGAGAGAGGAAGATCCTCTGCATGTTTATCACTTAAATCAATGGTATAACTATGCTCAAACCTTAGCTAAGAGACAAAATAGGTCAGATTGTTATGTGTGTTCTAGGATGCCAAAAAGTTCCTCACAACCTACATTGTACCCATTCCCATATTCACTTGTAATCTCTTTTTGTGTATTCCAGTCTGAAGTGGAGCGCTATTGGCATCATCAGATTAATTGGGAAAAGTGTACCATAGTCATTTCCTGTTTGGTGACTCACTCGGTTGTAGCAAGTCGGGGTTTCTCTCTCTCTCTTGAATTAATCTAATTTTCTCTGTCCAGAAGTTTTTCTGAGTTGCTTTAACACACAAACTCATTAAAACATTTATTTTCTGTTGGTTTTCTTTACGTTCTGGGACTCGTTAAGCGTTACACTGGTTTTCTTGGCTCGGTAAGGTACCGCTAGGTTAGCTTAGCTTCACGGCTAGCATGGCTTCGGCAGCTCCTCCGTCTCTCTCTGAACCTCCTCCTCTCTCCTGCTCTCTCTGTCAGATGTTTAGTTACTCCTCCGCCTCATTTAGTGAAGTTGGTAGGTGTATTAAGTGCAGCATTTTTGTAGCCTTGGAGGCGAGGGTTTCTGAGCTAGAGGCCCGGCTCCGCGCTGTAGAACAGCCAGGATCAGCATTAGCTAGCGCGGAGTCAATTAGGACAGGACCCTTTAACCGTCCTCCAACAGCTCCCGTGCAGCCGTGATCTGAGGCGAGCTTGGTGACGGTTCGTAGGAAGCCTAGCGCCAGACCCCAGCCCGCGGCCAACCTCCACCCCCTTTCTCTGAACAATAGGTTTGCCCCGCTCAGCGACGCACCCGCCGAGCAGGAGAGGCCGATTCTTGTAATTGGCAGCTCCATAGTTAGGAACGTGGCTCCAGAGACACGAAAGACCACCGTCAAATGCCTTCCAGGGGCCAGAGCTGCGGACATTAGGTCCCATCTGAAGCTTTTGGCCAAGGACAAACGGCGGTACAGCAGGATCGTTATCCATGCTGGTGGCAATGACACCCGGCGACGGCAATCGGAGGTCACTAAAATTAGCGTAGCTTCGTTGTGTAGGGCTGCCAAAAAGATGTCTGACTCTGTAATTTATTCTGGTCCCCTGCCTGATCGTACTAGCGATGACATGTACAGCCGTGTGCTGTCGTTTCACCTTTGGTTGTCAAGGTGGTGTCCAGAAAACGATGTGGGCTACATTGATAACTGGGGGGCCTTCTGGGGAAAACCTGGACTGTTACGTAGAGACGGCATCCATCCCACCGCGGACGGAGCTTCGCTTCTTTCCAGGAACATTGATAGGGTTATCTCTAGTTCCCCATTGCCGTGACAACCCAGAGTCCAGCTCAGGGATGAGGGACTGCCACCCACCCACTACCCTATAGAGACAGTTTCCCGTCCACTGCCCAAAACTAATGAATTAAAAGTTAATGCTACTAGAGCAAAGTATAAAAATCTCATAAAGATAATTACAACTCCGACTGAACAGAAAAATAAATCAATTAAATGTGGTTTACTAAACATAAGATCTCTCCCCTCAAAAACACTCTTAGTAAATGACTTAATTTGTGAAAATAATATTGATTTGTTTTGTCTTGCAGAGACATTGTTGCAGGAAGAGGACCATGTCACAATAAATGAGTCAACTCCCCCTAGCTACTTAAACTTTAGTGTCCCTCGAAGTACTGGTCGAGGAGGTGGTGTAGCCACCATCTTTCATTCAGATTTACTAATTAATCTCCAAAAAAATAATAATTACAGTTCCTTTGAGCATTTAATCTTTAGCCTTCCTCATACACATAACAAAGCAGTAAAGCCACTTTTATTCGTGGTCTTATATCGTCCACCAGGCCCTTATTCTCAATTTTTAGATCAGATAGCAGATTTTTTTCTATCTGACTTAGTTTAAACACTGATAAAGTCATTATAGTCGGAGACTTAAATATTCATGTTGATAGTGAAAGTGATAGTGATAGTCTAAATACAGCTTTTAACATTATCTTAGACTCAATAGGCTTTACTCAAAATGTGCAGGGACCAACCCATCGCGGTCACCACACCTTAGATCTTGTGCTGACTTATGGCATTGACTGTGAAGAAATAACAGTCTTTCCACATAACCCTATCCTGTCTGATCATTTCCTCATCACTTTTAAACTTACTCTTACAGATCATATCAAACCTGAAAGAAAACTTCATTATACCAGTAGGTTATCAGACAACGCTGTAGCAAGTTTTAAAGAAGCTCTTCCAACTTTAATTTCCTCAGTACATAAAAGTACAATAGAAAACAGTAATTTAACTCGTAACCCCTCACAACTTGACGTTCTAGTTCATAGCGTTAATTCCTCCCTGCGTCTGGCAATAGACAAAGTTGCCCCACTGAAAAAGAAGGTGGCCAGCCTTAGAAGATTAGCTCCCTGGTTTAATTCAGAGCTACATACCCTGAAGAAGAACGTTAGAAAACTAGAGAGAAAATGGCGCTCCACGCATTTACAGGATTCCTATTTAGTGTGGAAAAATAGTCTATTGCTATATAAAAAGAGCCTTCGAACAGCTAGAACAGCATATTGTTCATCTTTAATCGAGGAGAATAAAAATAATCCTAGGTTTCTTTTTAATACAGTTGCTAAACTCACACAGGATCATAGCTCTATCGAGCCAACCATTCCCCAAGCTCTTAGTAGTGACGAGTACCGAGGCGTCCATCCGTGGCGCCATCTTAGGTCTCATGTTGATAGTGAAAGTGATATTCTAAATATAGCTTTTAACATTATCTTAGACTCAATAGGCTTTACTCAAAATGTGTAGGGACCAACCCATCGTGGTGACCACACCTTAGATCTTGTGCTGACTTATGGCATTGGCTTTGAAGAAATAACAGTCTTTCCACATAACCCTATCCTGTCTGATCATTTTCTGATCACTTTTAAACTCACTCTAACGGATCATATCAAACCTGAAAGAAAACTTCATTATACCAGAACATTATCAGACAATGCTGTAGCAAATTTTAAAGAAGCTCTTCCAACTTTAATTTCCTCAGTACATAAAAGTACAATAGAAAACAGTGATTTAACTCGTGACCCCTCACAACTTGACGTTCTAGTTCATAGCGTTAATTCCTCCTTGCGTCTGGCAATAGACAAAGTTGCCCCCTTAAAAATGAAGGTAGCTAGCCATAGGAGATTAGCTCCCTGGTTTAATTCAGAGCTACGTACCCTGAAGAAGAACGTTAGAAAACTAAAGAGAAAATGGCGCTCCACGCATTTACAGGATTCCTATTAAGTGTGGAAGAATAGTCTATTGCTAAATAAAAAGAGCCTTTGAACAACTAGAACAGCATATTATTCATCTTTGAGGAGAATAAAGATAATCCTAGGTTTCTTTTTAATACAGTTGCCAAACTCACACAGGATCATAGCTCTATCGAGCCAACCATTCCCCAAGCTCTTAGTAGTGACGACTTCATGCAATTCTTTATAAATAAAATAGACTCTATAAAAAATAAGATAATTGGGAACCTTCCCAATATGCTTGCTTCTTCCTTAGCTAGTGAGGCGGCATCAAAAATGGTGGAACCTAATATATGCTTAAACTGCTTTAATGCAGCCGAACTTTCTGATGTACTAAAATTATTAGCTTCATCTAAACCTTCAACTTGCGTTTTAGACCCAATCCAAACTAAACTCTTAAAATAAGTTTTCCCTTTCATTGCTGCTCCAATTTTAGATATACTGAATCTATCCTTAGTCAATGGATATGTACCACAGGAGTTTAAGATTGCTGTAATTAAACCTCTACTTAAGAAACCATCTCTTGATCAAAACTACTTAATTAACTATAGACGGATATCTAATATTCCCTTCTTGTCTAAAATTCTTGGGAAAAAAGTGGCACACCAGATATGTGAGCATTTAAACAATAATGAGCTGTTTGAGAAGTTTCAGTCAGGCTTTAGAGCTCATTATAGCACTGAAACAGATCTGGTGAAGGTTACCAATGATATTCTCATAGCCTCAGACAATGGACTGGTTACCATTCTGGTCCTTTTAGATCTCAGTGCTGCCTTTGACACTCTCGATCACAATATTCTCATAGAAAGGCTTCAAAGTGTCTGTATAATAGGAACAGCACTAGGCTGGTTTACATCTTATTTGTCTAACACATTTCCGTTTGTTCAGGTAAATGATAAATCTTCCTCAACCTCAATAGTTACTTGCGGAGTACGACAGGGTTCAGTGCTTGGGCCGATTCTTTTTACTATATATATACTTCCTATTGGTAAAATAATTAGGCAGCATGGGATAAATTTCCATAGTTACGCAGGTGATACACAGCTATATCTATCCATAAATCCTGATGAATCCCATCAGTTAGGTAGACTACAGGCATGTCTGGAAGACATAAAAATGTGGATGACTCTAAGCTTCTTGCTTCTGAATTCTGATAAAACAGAAGTTGTCGTCTTTGGACCAGAAGCTCTGAAAAAGAAACTATTTAGTCAACCTCTTCACCTGCACGGCACTAAATTAGCCTCTAGTAATAAAGCAAAGAACCTTGGCCTTATTTTTGAACAAGATATGTCATTTAGATCTCACATTGAAGAAGTCTCTAGGATTTCCTTTTTTCACCTTAGGAATATTGCAATAATTAGAACCATCCTGTCCAGGAGTGATGCTGAAAAACTAGTCCATGTCTTTGTTACTTCAAGGCTGGATTACTGTAACTCTTTATTATCAGATAGTCCACAGAATACAATTAAAAGTCTTCAGTTAGTCCAAAATGCTGCTGCTAGGATTCTGATGAAAATTAAAAGGACAGATCACATTTCCCCTGTTTTAGCTTATCTTCGCTGGCTCCCAGTGAGATCTAGAATATAATTCAAGATCCTCCTTCTGACATATAAAGCTCTTTATAATCTAGCTCCATCATACATACGAGACCTGATTGTTCCATATGTTCCTAACAGAGCCCTTCGCCCTCAGACTGCAGGTTTACTGGTAGTTCCTAGGATTTCTAAAAGTAGAATGGGTGGCAGATCTTTCTGCTATCAGGCTCTCCTCCTATGGAACCAGCTCCCAGGGTTGGTTTGTGAAGCAGACAATTTGTCTATCTTTAAAACTAGGATTAAAACTTTCCTCTGTGACAAAGCTTACAGTTAGAGATATGTTAATAGGCAGTTAGAGACATGTTAGACAAGGTAACTAGGAAGAGACAGGTTAATGTTAGTAGTCAAGTACAGTGTCAAAAGCTAAGAAGAGATAGGAAGAGGTATAGTAGCTAGGTAGAGATAGATTAATGTAAGCCAGGTAGAGAGTGTTAGTAGCTAGGTCTCCTAGTAGCTAGGAGACAGGTTAATGTTAGTAGCTATGCTGCTTTAGGCTAGGCTGTTGGAGGACATTATTTGAGTCTGTTCCTACTTTCTCTCCTACTTCTCCCCAACTGCATGATGTTCTGTCAGTTCAAGCGCTAACCTGTTTTCTCTTAGTCTCTTCTCATAGTAGGTGCTCCTGACCCGCCCTGCTTGACAACCCTGACTAAGATGGCATTGCAGTGACGGAAAGTTCTCCACGTCCTGCAACAAACTTCTGCATCAGTTCTGTTGCTCTTTCTGTGTCTCTGTTCTGTATCTCTATTCTGTATTGTCCAAACCACAGACGGTCTCGGCAGATGACCGCTTGTGCTGAGCCTGGTTCTGCCGGAGGTTTCTTCCTGTTAAAAGGGA